>JTDE01008713.1:6285-17575 GCA_014338405.1 Paragonimus skrjabini miyazakii | reverse complement strand
TCAGTGCTCAGTTTCATCAAGTAGCAGGGACTCCTATAGGTGATACTGCACTCTGATTTTCCTTCCTGCACTTTTCCTGCGGCTTTTAGCATGTCAAATTATATGCTCCGATCCTACTACTGAATAGCAGCTGTTTGAGTAGTATGTTACGATCGCTCAACTCCACTGCACTAGTCTATACTCGGCACTCATTTGCTAAGACTACAGATAAAACAGGACAATGAAACCGTACATTCCTGTTGTTACGATCACAATGCGAGTAAAATGATAACGAAACACCTTCGCTCGATGGATTAACTTCTGCGAGAACGTACAGCTTATGAACCCAGTAAAAAGTGTACAAACGGTGAAATGTTAATCTAACCACAATGCAACCACCAGATAGATCGATCAGTTTGTTCGGTGATCATATACGCATATGTGCACGCAGGCGTATGTACATGTACGCAGGCCACTTCGAATGTGGCATCAGACAAGTTGTGATCGTGACTGTGTGGAAGAAAATATCCTATTTCCAAGTATGGCGCAGGTTTTTATCACCTGTACTGGAAAAATACAATATTTATATACCAGCTCGAAGCAGCAGCATTTTTAACCCGAGCAGGCAAATAATCTCTATATTAAACATAAAAATCAAAATAACCTCATCTCCTGGACAGTCACAAACGTTAAGAACCGTGCTGTTGAATACTCATCATAAATTTTGTTGGTGAGTATCATAGGATCACTCCACCAAGCCCGTTACGGACGCTCTGCTCCGTTTTCCTCAAATCTTCTGAAAATAAATGTGCTAGCGCCACTGAAGATAGTGCTAATAAGTCGAACATTAATCAGTATGGTATTTTATGGTGACAAAAGTGAGGTTTATCTATTTTACCAACCTCTTTGGAGGGAGAAGAGCACATCGCTTCAATGTAATGTGATCTTGATCCAGATCACAGGGTTATGGCCTTAGAACAACTATGCTCAAACTTCTGTCAGTCCAGTTAACCTGAAATGCGGCTATAGACTTATGTGTCCAGGCAGATTGGGTTGTTCTTAAGGAACAATTTAATTTCTATTATTTAGCGTTTTCTAGAAGAGGATTAGGTTGAATGATGAAACTCCTGATCAGCTATATTAAATTTATTAGTAGCAAGCCATTGTCTTGTGAAAAATGTAGGTAGTCCAACGTAACCCTTGAAGGAAAAATTGTGTGGCAAAATGACGACACGTTAAAACTGTTACACAAAATTACGTTATAATTGTTCCGCAGATCATTTATTTTAAACGTCAAACAAAGTGATTTTCTTGTACAGAAAGCAGGCGTTTAAAAAAAAACAAGAAGAATTTATACCAAGCCAGTCGACATGCTTAAAACACTATCCAATAGTCACTGGAAAATTACTAACATTTTCTGTTAATAATAGTAGCTGCAATTATCACCAGAGTCATCAAATGAAATGTTTCGTGGGGAAATTACGAAAATTCAGTTAATTGCAAAGCTGTCTTTTAGGGCACTGAGATAATTTTGAATTCTGAACCGATACGCAGGAACAGAAAATGCCACTCCACAATGAAACATTCATCATAAATGAAACTGATGAGTAGTCGGGGATTTGGTTATTTTTCAAGTTGAATAAATGAAACTGTCAGTGACAATTTTCATACCTAAGAGTCTCATAAACTTTCCGGAAGCCCAAAGTAATCACCAGGTAGGAATTATCGGATGGTTAAATAAACAGTCTCAGTTAAAAAATGGCTTCGCGTTGAGAATGGTTAATGGTTCTACTGAATATGATTATAAATGGAGCATGAAAGACTGATTTTATTTGGTTGTCCAGGGTATAGGGAACCGATTTATTGACAGAATTCTGAGAATCGATCCTCTACATCCTAGTCTTGCCAGTACAGACTGCCCGGCCTCAACAGTCACCAGCCATGTTGATATGAAGTATAACAGTCCTGCCATTGCTAGCAACGATCACCTCGGGTCCGATAAACGAAGTTTGCTTGAGTAATTGTGGTTCCTCATGAAGTACATAGTGGGTAATGGGTGACATTTTTGTCAGTTTTATAACCAGGTAGTTGTGTTGATTATGATAAACATTATGCATGAATAAGCCTAGATTGCACACTTTGATGTACACTTTTTAGTTTCCATCTAAGGTTTCGTTAGTCTGCAAGTGCGTGAAACGATATGATTAAGGAGATGTGTCGAGACGCAGCGGATAAGTATGGGTTTGTATACAGTATCAAAAATGGTTCAGGCACACTACCATGACATTAGACGAGAACTACTACAAGACTACTTGACTTGCCATTACAAGAAATGGCGGTCACTCAAACGTTCGATTCATTAAAGTCACGGCAGCATGTTATTTGCAGACATGAAGCTTGACACACACATATTCTTTGTTGTTAGTTAAGATCTATGTAATTAGGCTTGGGCCACTCAGTCTTAATTAGCTCAAGCCTTGTAACCTATACGAACTGATTCCGAGTGACTTGGAGTAGGTGCACAAGTCTAGGATATTTTATCTAATCCATTTTTCGAGTACAGGCGGCCTGATAGTAAGCAATCAGCAGATGAATTTGTACAGAGCCTAACAGCGGGCAACTTCTATTGTAGATGCTGAAAACAGTTTTGAACTATTTTTGAGCTAGTCTTCACAACGACACAACCATTTCTCAATATAAACCTACATTGTTAACAAGGTAGGCTTTCCATTACATCTTCCGTCTCTGTAACTAGTTTGCCACCCAACTTGTCTACGACTAAATGTTCTCACCGACTCTGCTTTAAGCAAACGCTGACTGGTTTGTGTGGTCAGTTCTTATCCGACACACACTCAATTAGTACCAGCACTACAAAAGCCTCATGGTCATTCACTTGTTCATATCTGTTGAGTTTAACAGCGCCTTAGGTGACTGTAAGTTCGGGTGTGGTATGGACACAAATGAGCTGTTGATGTCGCACGAACATATCGCAAGCAGTTTGAATAATGGATAATTGAAGCGTTGTACAAGGCTATCACAAAACTCCCTACGCGGCATACACCGTTTGCAATCAAGTTCATTCTGTTCAACACTTCCATCTCTATTTTTCCCCATACAGCCCCGATTTCGAACATCCTATCAGGAGGCGTTTGCTGTCAGAAGCTACACGCCAAATATTACGCCTGGTCTGCGCCACATGCGCCCGAAATCAACTGTACCGAATCTATCTGTGGCAGACTGCCTCACGTGGATTCAAGCAACCACTCCTCCAAAAGACACTAAGTGATCTAATTGTTGTCACATAATTTCGAACATGTATTAACTAACAGTTGGTGTTTATTGATACTCCATGCAAATGTGTGAATGCGCAAATCTATACGCAGCATCACCTTCACCCTGAATCACTTTTTACTGTTTCTCTATCTTGAACTATACATAATCATGTGCATGTTATCGATTTTTGTTTCTGCATTTTGAGTACCTGAAACTACATTCAATAAAACTGACGTTGGCCGGATCAACCTGTTACTTAAATAATAGGAACAACGCTAAGAGCCTTCTCTCAAACAATTACTGTAGGAATACGATCACTATGTTTGAAAATAACCAATGGAAATAGACTCAACGATGTTCGAAAAGAACGAATCCTAAGCTACGGGACGAGTAGACATCCACTACATAATCCGTCTTATTAGAGTAAGTTAGAGAGAACAGTTAGGGTAATCCACACTTCATTAGTGCGGCGTGAGACGAATGTGACTGATCGGTGAGACATAGAATAGGAACTATACAAACCCTGTGATAAAATTATCCATCTGTAAAGCAGGTGAAATCAGAGCGCAACAGTTGGCATAGTCTCAACCGTTTCGTTTATGCAAACCCACCAAAAGCTGGCTTACAGACCACATTCACCGAGTCAGGTGTAGCTGCCCGGTGTGTTTGAGTGAGCGAGCTGCACGACCACGTCGAACAAGGGCGACACACGCAAACGCATGCACACACTCTCCGAATGCACAATCGACGAGAGTGGCCTTGACAATTTACCATGGTGTGTGTGTGTGTGTGCGAGCGCGCTTGATGTGACCAACATGTATGGCGGATGGTTGAGCAACAGAACTAGCGCCAACATCTGTCTGGTGTTGACGCGACCATTTAGGAACAAACAAATTCAACATTACAAACTGACATTTTGCAGTTAAGTTTAGCGTGAAAGCCTATCGTACTGTTCTACGGTACTGATAAATTGGTTTAACACGCTTACTGCCCATAATAAGGTTATCCAAGAAACTGGTAAGGCTATGTTTTCAAACGGCAAGATGATGAATTTGCTTACCAGTTTAGATATAACATGGTGGCTCAAATAAAAATAGCGCGACATGCAATTTACTTCGTTCTAATTCGTGAAAAATCCTCATCTGCGTAAACTAAAAGTTCGCAATTTAGTGGATACGGATCTGCAGTGATTGTAACACAGAAGTGAACATTGTGTTATTATTGTTCAACTGTAAAGATGATTACATTGTACATAATACTGGTTACATCATGATTCCGTTGACCCAATCACTGTGTGTTTAGTGCTACTGTGTACAAACTGGATCTAGGTTTGCGTTAGGTACATTTACGATTGCCACTGCATATTTCAAACCAGCACATCCGACATCGTGATCACTAAATTTCTTATGACGGAAGTTTGAACTCTAAAAAGACTGCACTCTCACTCAGGTTCACGAGAAAGAGAAGGCAATTTGGAAAGTTTTGAAATTTGGTGTATTACACATAACGATATAAACGAATAGATAGAAACACCACATTTTCACGTAGACATTGGCAACAACGCTTAAATGTCGATTGAAGATCGCGCTATTCCCGAATCCCCATTTCACCTCCATTCAATGCTTTGTAGAGTATGTTGCTTAAGCAAATTCACATCACTTCACACAACGGACTGACCAAAGTGTCCATGAGAATGCGACAGATGTGATCAATTGTGAATGATGTTCAGGATGTATAAGATTAAACTCACTCACTACTCACCAGTAAACAAAATATCGCACAACGAGTTAATGATTTATGTGATTTCAATTTGGAGATAAATGGGGGTCATCTATTGAGGCTAACAGAACAGTCATTACGCCACTTCTCGAGGCGACCGGACAATCTGAGCGAATGTGTGAGCGAAGTGTTTACATATGACAATCCATTCGTGCTTAGTATGAGATTGGTGGTGCAGTGGTCAACGAGGTTTTCTCGTGAAAGTGTGGCGGAAGTTTTGGTCCCGACCGTGACAAGGATGTGCTACTAATGACAAGCCTCTAGTGATCTGGAAATAACCCTGACCTGCCTGTTGTACGCCATCTAAAATTCTTCCTAAAATATTAGTAGCAGGACTCCTATCTGTCGTCCGCTTGTTGCATATGATCGCGACTGTTTGTTCTCATGTGCGCCAATGATACCATGCACATTTCCGGCCGGCTCATGCGCTCGACGGTTGAATGCTAAATCATTCTAGTTATCAGTGTCGTTTAGTGTTGCACGAGACATCCTAACTTCTACACAGTATACGTTGGGTCTCCCAGTTAGTCGTATATTTATTTTGCGTCTTGTATGTACTACGTATATCTGGGAATCGTTATTTTAGTGTACGTATACACTGAAAGCCTCAAGAAGAACGAAACTCAAGTCTGTTGTCTCTTTTCGAGAGACTGAAACATCTGTGGAAAGGCAACGGATGTCATCGATCCTATGTGATGTGTAGGCGTCGTTCTCGCCTGTGTCCCACGCACGTGGTTTGATGAGAGCTGCTTTCTGATTGGTCACACCATCATCGACAAACGGCGCATCCATCCACGCACGCTTGTGAATGTCAGGATACGGATTTGCATTTCCTGAGTCATCCGTATTCTCTATCACTGTCACTGTCTGTTGATTGTTTGTTGCGTCCAAACCTGAGCACAGCTAGGGCGTCGCCCCACCCGATGGCGTTCAACTTGTAACCTCCCAGAGTTCTATCGGTGTGGTGTTGCCAGTGCGTCAACCGAAAGTGACTGTTCAGTGGAAAATTATATTTACCAATTACTTAGATTGGTTACAGATTGGTACCACCTCACAGTGAGAACCAGGAGCTAAGCCTCCTTCATCATTTGCTGGGCAATGAAGGAGAACTTCACTTCGACACACTTGGGCTGCAATCAGAAATTCCGTCAAATAATGCTCTAGTTCCTTTTGATTTACCATGGGGGTTTGCAGAACGAATGTTTCCTCAGAAAGATTCAAGTTTCACCAGTTGAAACAAGACGCGCTGGAACCGTTGGATCAATTTATAGCTTGTCTTATCACAGCAGGCCGACTATTTGATCATACGAACGTCCCAAAGACTAAACTCGAAAGGGTTATGTTGGCCTAACCACGTATATTTGGAATAAAACGGCGTGATTATGAAAAAAAACGACTCACGCACGAGAATTAAGGGTAGGCAGATTGCCCCAGAAGTGCGAACCAGGATACAAAATCCGGTATCCGAACCAACCCAACGAACGAGTTTCCTATCCGAATCGCGTTACCGATACCACCCACCCAATATATTTCACTGTCTGTCTCATTTATTCGTACACTGAGGAGAGAAACAATTCAAATATTCCGACATGCTAAGCATGGACACAGCACGGTTTTGTAATCACAACCAGACTGGCTAGCAAGGGTTTGTACGCGCGTTTCTGGTCAAGTCGTTCGGCCCCATCGATCCAGTGTTTTGGCCACCATGGTCCACGATCAATAACATCTGGTTGCTGACGCTGTCGTTTTTGTAACCATTTGAGAGCTTGAAAAGCTAAGCTAGGATAAGGACCAGCATGCAACAGTGACTGGGATGGAGAAATAAAATAAAAATACGATATTTCCCTAGCAGATTATGATATCTAACTATTTTTTCACTAAATATTGAATAGCAAAATGTTGTATTCATGAACAATGCAGATTCACAAACTACTGAAAGAATGATCGAAAGCTAACAATTTCCCCTAGAATCTTAGGCACGCCATTCCGTGTTTTTATAGTTATCGCGCCATTTAGGGTTTCTGACGGGACGTTCTATACCCGTGTTCTCAAACACTTAGGCAACGTATGATATTTCTCAATTTTGGGGTCCTGCTATTGAGGCGTGTAGTTCCACTTCTTGTCAACACGTATTATTTGATCATTTTGACCTTGATGAACGTAGCGTCATTGAAATCGGTGTGGGCAACTCGTTTGAAAATACTGTTCAGATTGAGGTGCGTTGTTATTGGGGAGCCTGCATTGCCTCTAAAAATGCCATGCGCGAATTGGACTGGAATAAGTATCATGCCGGAGCCAGATCATACTGGTGGACCACGACCAAAATGACAATGTTGTTTTGAGGAAACAACTATCGATATCGAGACCACTTTTGCACTGTACAGATGAACCGTAAGTAGCATGTAGATCATACTGTATACCGTTACCCAGAACTGCCTACATCTTCTTGATATACGCCTGAGGGTGCCGTTTACAGCTGTATACGAGACGCTTTCGCGCACTAAACATTCGACCTCAATTCTCGACGACTTTTTATGTATCTGTGACTAATGACTTGAGGCATCGTGACTAATCTGTGATATTCCGGTACACATGAACCAAAACGGTACTTTAATGAGACTGTAATCTACCAGTTATACGAATCTACCACTTACCGTTAAAGGTGTGGTGTTCAACTGACAGGCCGACATTACCATCGTGCAGAGAGTAAGAAAAGAAAGTAATGGTATATTGATGAGAAATTCACAACAGATACTGGAAATACCGCGAATATGCTCAGTTCATTCATGAGAATGAACGCGTTGCTAACAAGCTTGTTTAAAGTGCTTCCTAATGCTGAAAGTGTTCTCTGCGTTTTCGCTTAAACAAATGTTTCACCCCTAAACATGCTGACAGCACACTTTGCAAGTTATTCTCAGGGGTTATATTTCATTCCAAGATTATGACCATTTTGAGTTCCTCCAGTGTTTGTTGACGTTCTTTGTAGACTGCCTGAGGTAGATATTATTCCACTTGAGGTTAGCTCAAAAATGAATTTTACAGAGAAAGCGCTGAGGTCACTTGACACTAGTTCTCAAATCCAGAGTGCGTAAACGGTAGAGGAATTATCTTGACCCCAGTCATTACTATAGTTCTGACATCCATTATATTTCATCGACTCACTACAGCTTGGGTGGAAGACATTAAAGAAGAACAAGCAGGCGTTGGTTCTAGACGAGGAGTCTTTCATCAGTTTTTTACTCTTTGCCAAATTGAGGAGCAGCGTCCTGTGTATCGCCGGCCAAAAATTGCCGTATTCCTCAGCTATAAAGGTGCGTTCGATTCGGTGAATCGATCTACATCAGCAGATTCATCAAACTTACTTGTGTCGCTGGCATCAGGCGACCATCTGCCAGTGAAGTTATCAGCGAGACTGATGACACACTCATCTATAATAAGTCCAGAAGGTTAGAGTACTGGGCGGAACACTGAGGGTCAATTTGTCAGGCCTCCTACTTCTACTGTGTTGCCGCTACAAACTTATACTATGGCACCCAGGTCGGTGGATTTGGAACCAACCAGTAAGAGTGAGGTCCGCAATTGCACTTCGGCGCTCATACGCAATAGGACTGCTGGACCAGATGATCTTGTGTTGGCACTTTTCAAAGAAGGAGGGAGACGATAATAGAGACTCTAACTTAGTTGTTTTAACTTGTGTGTATAATGGAAACCATCCACCCGAACTGGGGACCTTCAATAATAGTTCCCATATTTAATAAAAATAGTCCGGAACTCTCGCGAAAACCGAGGGGGAAATAACCAGACTTCGGTAATTTCTAAGGTTCTGGAACCCATTATACTCCGTCGACTCACCGAAGCTCGACAGGCAGACATAAGGGAATAGCAGGCAGAATTTCGCCCTAGGTAGAAATGTATAGATTGCAATTTTACTATTCGTCGAATTCTGGAGCAGCCTCATGTACATCACCGGCCAACAATCGCCATATTTCTCGACTATGAAGGTGTGCTCGATTCGGTAGATCGGCCTACACTTTCAGTGTCACCTAAATGCAGGAGTGTACCGACTAAGTATGTGAACGTGCTGTCGTTGTTTTATTCTCATAATTCAGCTCAGGTTAGGGTTTACGGTGAATTGTTTGACAATTTCAGCACCAGGAGTGGCGTACGTCAAAGCTGTCTACCTTCAACATTCTTGTTCAATTTTGTCATAAACGAAGTAATAGAGGCCTGTCTGTGGCACTCATCTAGTGAAAGACTGACCGATCATGATTATGCGGACGATAAGGTGTCTGAAAATTTCAAGCAATACAGATAATCTTAGAAGATATCTTGGGCTGTGCGAACCACTTCGGATTGTGCTTTGCAGCCTCAAACTGCAAAGTGCTTCTGCAACATTGTTGTGACTACGCAGATTTAATGTCAGGTAATGAAGTCATGGGAGTTGTTGGCTGGTTTGTGTACCTGGAAAGCTGCATCACCGGCGGCGGCGGAGTTATAGGGTATGAAATAGAGGTGTGTATTTCCAAGGCTTGAGCAGTGTTCACTAATCTGAGGCACTTAAGGCGACAGAAAGGTATTTCTCCGAAGCTTAAGGGTCGCGTATATCAGACGACAGTGAGGGCTGTATTACTTTGCGGCAGCGAAACATGGTCGATCAGAGTAGAGGACGTGAACCGTCTTCAGGTATTTGACCACCGATGTCTGCGTTCAATCGCTCGTATCGGGTGGCACCAACAAGTAAGCAACGAGGAGGTTAGGAAGCGGGTGTTTGATAGTGATTGTCATGGACGATTGTACTAAGGATGCCAGCTAGTCGTTTGCCACATTGAGCACTATTAGCAGACGCTACGGCCGATTAGCGTGAGGTGGACAGGTGACTTGGCGTAGACAAATGGAATCGTTCACGAAGGGGTTGGCCACTATAAGTCGGGTTCCTCTTCTGGGCTGGGACCCTCGCGACTCACAGAGTCGGTGACTTGAGACGTTAAGTGAGATAGCGGCTAACCGAGCTCAGTGGCACGAATGTTGTCGCTGTTTGGCCGAGTTGTCTGTGGAGTGAGTTCATTTAATCACGCGGGGCAGTGAAAGCCGTAAGGAAGCTGTCTTGCTGATGGGGCCTTACTTTCACCTACGGCTTGTTTGTTTGTTTGAAAGGGGTGGACATCATGCGGCTGAATATTTAAATAGAGACATATTTATTTTAGACACGTCTGTCCCTCCCCGTCCCCCTTTTATCCTATTCGTGGTTGTGTGTCTGTTGAGCATGAGTGAGAACCACTGATGTATTGCTGTCTGTGATAACAATGCTGATGCTCAAGGCTGTCTGACAGAGCTACGTAGGTGACATTGCTTGAGCTGGGTAGATGATCGTATTACCTAGAGTGATAGTCACCACATTTCCATACTTGGCAATAAAACGGACTAAGTTAGATATCTCAGAGCATTCAGTACATACGGAAACCGATATTGTTCAGTAATACTCCGCTAGGTGGTCGAAGTTCATTGTCATGATGATGAATGACTTTGACGGATTCTACACTAAGTATGCTGATCATTAATACACGTGTTTCGAATAGTTTTTCCGAACTTTCTTTCGTTATATTATGAAATGTATTCTTGCATCGCACCAAAAATTAGCGATAACTTTGTCGTACTGAACAAAGGTGACTGCATTGAAATACATTATAACACTTTTCAGAGCTGTCTCATTTGATCGTGGATGTCTGTGTGTAGTCAACGGACGTCGACAACCCATCCCATGGAAAAAACTGTTTGACGTTTGTGCTGTAAAGTGACTACAGTTGTCGGTAACAAATGTACAAAGAGGTCCTTCTCCGCTAAACGACATTCAAAATGCAGCAATTGTGAAAACAACAGTCACTGAAGTCGAAAGCTATACACTGCGATTAGGAGTCAAGTACGACAGTCATATTAATCGTCCAGAAATGAATAACAATAATCTGCGCTGCCAAACCTCACAAGACAATGTCCACGGAACCCACTTGAATTACTTGTGAATTGGCTTCTGTGTGCACGGTTGACACAGACACGTCCCGAAGACGTTCCGCATAAGACAGTATTATCATTACAGTTAACTCTGACAATGAACTAAGGACAGGTTCATGGAAACAAAATGACTTTGAACAACGCTATTTGAAAATCGGTGCGCTGGATATATCAGGGCATACTGGTTTATTTCACGTCGAGGGATCCCATTTCATTTGTCTAAATCCGCGTCCATCCCAGAGGGGAAGATTTG
>JTDE01008711.1:8637-19972 GCA_014338405.1 Paragonimus skrjabini miyazakii | reverse complement strand
AATAACGAGCATCAAAGTTGGTCATCATCCGTCGGATAAGTGAGCATTGACTCGCGTAAATATGGTCAGCTACCTTAAAGCATGATCAATAAGCAATAAACAAAACAAAACGCACGTTTTCGATTATAGGGTGGGACGTGTTACGCATGTTTACACCACACCGTAAGTAGAAACAACCAGGTGATAACGTAGACAGTTTTCCACTGGAAATACTATCAGGGAAACAGACTGAATATATAATTCTGATGTGTAACTAAGCAACAACCGCGGCGACATGGTTTTCGTTAGGAATTACTGTGATATTTCGTGTACAATGCGATGTGAACACAACGTGTTCGAAAATTACAAATTCTATTATATTTCCTAAACCGCGCGAAATTGAGCGTTTGTGCAAGATAAAAAGATGTATTTTACCACGAAAATTTCATTGGAAGCAGTTTAAGAACGTTAAGTCGATCAGGAAAGCCAACATTATGCTTTTATCGAAAAAAAATGGCGAAACATTTTTTTCAACAAAAGTGCGAATATGGGCGATTTTTAGGTACACCTGTTTTTTCCATTGCAACACCACTAGTATACTCGAAGAAATCTGTATATTTGTCCCGTAATATGCATTTTAATATTTCATGAAAAATTTGAAAACTATCTTTTCGCGCCTAAATGGCCGTTTCCAATTCGTTTCCGCCTTGAAACACCATACCGGCAAACTGCACAATTGCCAGCCACACGACCGCAGGTCACTACAATAGAATAAGGTCACGCATCAATGCTGATCCCAAATTTCAAGCCAACGTGAGAATCCCCATTCTTATTCTCAAGAGGGAACCATTTTCTCCGAATGAACCAGCTCACATGCCCACACCCATTTATGAGGCGGCTGTCCTCCATCCCCTTGGATGGTCAAGCGTCTTCGGAACCGGACTGGTCTGTACCAGTAGTTCCCACAGAAGCTACAGCCTAACGATCTTGTTTCTAACCCCCCAGCCACTCCATGTGCAAAATGTCCTGTTAGAAATTATTTGATCCCTAAGGTTTACCGCCCAATAGGTTTGCTCCGGTCACCTCCTCATCCAGAAAGGCTCATAATTGGCTCATTCCAGCCGCATTTCCCTCCGACGGATCACGGTCACTTCTTCCTAATTTCTCCTATAACCTATAACCCCACCTAAATTTTTGGGGGTGCAAAGCTGCAAACCGCCCTCCATTACTTCATCAAGCGAAGGCTGTCAAAATGCCATCGACCCTGAACCATCAGAAACGAGCAAATCGTCCCACAGGGACGCTCACATATGCTCATGCCGTGACAAAACTGTCGCTACCCTCTAAGAGGGAGCAGAAAAGTCTGACACCGTTTACGCGCTTCCCCTTGTTATTGGGACCGCTTTCTCAAGCTTTATCCCGCACTTTTCTGTCTCTTTGTGCACCCAACTAAATGAGGAAGTAGCCCTCAAGTGCGTGCACATTAGCTGACTGAGCCTTTCAAACAAACTACCAGAAAACAGACAGTTGGTCCACGACACCCGTTCTCATATACTTGCTTTGACAGAACCCTAGCTTTCCGCCGATATCAATGACAACAGACTGCATGATCCTGGATACTCACCGTACCGAACAGACTCCCCCTGTGGACGCATGGGAGGTTGTGCTGTCCTTCTAAGCCAGAAGCTACCAGTATCAACTGTCATAGAGGAATTTACCTCCCACAGAACTGCGACAGGTTGTGGTTGAAACTCCAGCTTCGTAGTCGTGACACGCTCCTTGTCGGTGTTATCTACCGATCGCCGTCGTGTAGCTAATCCGTCGACGTGGTCATTCTTGCTGCCCTAGACCATCTGTCACCTGCACAGCGTTTCTCACATTCTCTAATTATGGGTGACTTCAGCGCACCCAAACTCAAAAGTATAGTTGCTTCCGCTGAGGACTCTGACTGCAGGTTTCCGAAATCCCTGCAATGTTGATCCATCAGAAAGCCTGAACACAAAATTTCGAACTACCTACACGACACTATCCAGGACGAACACACTCAATGCTCGATGTGGTTATCATAAATGATAAAGTGGTTAGAAAACCACCGCTGTCATGTTCGGGAAAATCATTTTCCTGGAAAAAATCGTTTTGTTAGCTTGGTACCTGGTACATAAATTGAAGTAGTCGAAATCTTCGTCGTGGGCTCATACCTCTTTGTTCCAACTGCCCGGTATTTGAAAACGATCTCATCGCAAGCGTTTCTCGAAAATAGGGACGGCTGTTGTTGTTGGGGTCGATTGCGTGTTGCAATGTTTACATAAAGATGCTGGGGTTATTGCTAATTTATTTTGTCACGTTTGTCATTTGTTGATTATTTTATTTTCAGTTGTTTATTTTTTATTTGTATGAAATGGATTATATTGCGACTTTCAAGACGATGTTTGAGAATCACGAAGTTCACACTTTCTCACAACTCCAGGAGTGCCTTCAAAGGTAGATCGATGAGGTGGGCGTTATTTACGTTCGTGGGATGAGCCGTAAGCCGTAGACTGCTCCGAAGTACGATAAGGTAAGGTGGCATGGCTTCCTGAAAACCGTGCGGATTTATTATCTTTGTGCGAAATATAAAAGGCGTAGGTATGTATGTAGGGGTGTGCGGTGTGTCTAGTGGGTTAACTGTTATTAGTCTTAACAAATCAGTTCTTGCGACACGTTGCATGTCACGATTTCATGTTGTCCGGCGAGATGCACGTCTGGTTGTGAGCTCTGTTGAGTTGGAACACAACCACCCTCTCAATCGTTTGTTATTTGATTCTCATCCTACGGATCGTAGACGCACCGTCAGTGAATTGAACGGAAGCATGAGTCTGTTCCAGTACGATACACCAACTGCTGACATTAAACAGTATGTATCGGATGTTTACGGAATGTTTATCACAACTGCGGACGTTGGAATCATCCACCGCAAGATAAAGCCCGCAATGTCAAGTGATTCTGTTACGTAAAGTTAGTCACGGAACGTTGGAGCACCTTGGTGAAGTGTTGTCAGTGATTAGTGTGATAGGTATAGTGCGCACCATCTGGAATGAAGACAACAGATGTGCGCGTATTTGCTTCGCCCTACGAACGCATATTGAACTATTCCAACGTTCTCCGCATGTTGTGAATGTGGATACCACCCACAGGACAAACAGACGCAAGTCCTGTCATTGTACATACTTTCGCAGTTGGAAGTTTGTGATGGTTGTAAATCATAACGGAACACGATATGCTATTGTTGTTTCACTGCATGGATAATTACATTGTACAGAGACTGATTACATTACAGTTTCGTTGGCTGACGTGCTGTATTACTACTACTGCGTAGAAGCTAGCTCTGGGTTTGAGCTAAGTACAGTTTCCATTACTATTTCGTATTCCAAACTATCGCAAAGTTAAATCAGTTCCTCGTGACAGACGGTATGGCACACGGCTCACGAGTGATGTACAGGCACGCTCGTAGTGAAAAGTATGCTTCACTACGCAGACTGTGCGAAAATGTCTGGGAAATGATAGGCAAGCAAAATTGTAGTGAAAACATTTGTCATGGATAAGAGGGCTACGAAAATGAGGGCCACACATGTGGTGTTCGGCTGCGACATCCTATTGCATTACTTACATGTACGTAATGCCGTATCTATTTGATTCGATTTGTTAACATATGATCACTTGCGCTTTCATTTGGACAGACTTTTCATTCCAGTAACTCGCTCATCCATTTGGAATTTACTCCATTAACCAACCACTCTTTGACCTTTGTTTGGCATCGTTACACATAAGCTATCCACCCAACCCAAACCTACTTTGTAACTCTCCTGTTCGTTTGATGCGAATTGTCTGTATGTCAGTGTTGAGTCCATCTGTGTCGTCATTCTATTCTGTTCTGGTTCCGTTCAACCTGTTTCTTCATTGATCGAAATATTTTCTCAGGCCGCTTGAACGAGTGAATTGGTGAAATAATTTCCAGCTTGTTTGAATGTTGTGCAACGCTGTGTTAGGCCAAAAGACTGTCTGGTTGTATGTTGACTTTTTTCATAGTTATGAATTTACAATCTTTGTCCGCGGAAATACATCATGAGTCCGCCGCTTCGGCTTTTCTTTCTGTTGATGTCTGACTTTTTGATTTGCAGAATCTTGTGCACACATTTTGCTACTAATATTTTGTTAGTCAAACCCCGTTATATAAGCTGTGGGGCATTACACTTCGTCCGAAAATGGTGCACCAGCTGTTGCGTTTTGAATTTGAATAGCGCAGTGTAACGTTCATTAACTGAGACTGGTTGACATAAATGTCAATTACTCATGCTGTATGTGAAAATTACCGCATTGAACTGCTGTTAATTTTATATCAACTTGTTCTAGTTGATGCATTCCTAACTCACTCAAGGAACACAAAGATCAAAGACCGCTTGCGCTTTAGATACGTATGTTTCTGATTGCTAACATCACGTGCCTCATGCACTCGACCACATATTAAACCAGAGCGGGAACAGTACACGTCGCTCCAAGCCAATTGCAGTCAGGGTCGACTCGTGTGTGATTGATAATGCTGCCCAACCGTGTAGTAATTGTTGTGGCTTCCAACATCTTCCCCTTAATGCTTCGTGCATCACAGAATTTTCTCTGAGGATCCATTTGGAGCAATCGTGTGAATCACATTTCAGGTGGCTGACTGCAGTGTTGGCATCAGTGTCTAATGTATGTGGTTTTATCAGTAGTATATGGACAGTAAATTCCCACGCGGATACTCATTCATCTAGTCTTCGAACTCTGATCTCGGCTGTTGGGCAAGTCTTACGGGTCCTCGTGCTGTGCACCCAGCCAACCTACCGGTCTCTGACCCATTACATCAGGACCTGTGTTCTCAATTTTGCCATGCTCTATCCTGGGGCGGCTGTGTTGACAAACTATTAAAACAATTGGCTTATCGCCATCTAACTAATAGTCCGCGTCGTTTGGAGCCCGGACTTGGTCATTTCACGAAACTGGGTTATCGTTTGACTTCGATTCCTCTGCGTCCAGTTTATCCCTTCACGAATTCGAGTTACAGACCCAACAAATCTGTGCATTGCAGTCGCATGCGGTTGGCTGCGGAATCAGTTACTTATCTTTTGGCTTGCGCCGGTTTCTCCGTAAGCTCTTTGCTATCTCCGTGCTATGAAGCGTCTAAAGTTGTCTCGTTCAGTGGTGGGTCTAATGTTGCGTCATCACATCCTGATTCCACATATTCCCCTATGCAGCCTTTGCTGGTATCTGCTTCGTGGCCGCTCTTCACTGACCGATCGCCAGCTGTTCGATTCACGCATTGCTCGGATGCCACAGACGGATCGGATGCAGCTGAACTGATCATGGCAAATCAACCTATCCCTGACGGCCAAGTGTACGCTAGCCTGACGTCAGTTCGTCGAGTACGTTCGTGCCTCGTCTGTGAAGGAAGCAGATAAACATGACAAAGCACCGTATAGTGAGTGACGATGTGGTCGCTCTTAGTGCTTCGCCATGTGAATCATGCTTTCCATGTCTTCTGTCTACAGTTGTTTGATGTTTCGGTGGTGCCTTCATCCTATGCATAGACAGTGTAAGGTGGCATGATGAATTCAATGTTCGAAAATGAATACAGAACCCTTTTAGTGAGAACTGAGGCGCGTAACAGTTTTTTTTCTGGAGTTCCAACTCACATTTAATACTTGTTGCACTTTTCACACGGTGAACACGACAGCTTTGCTTCATGCGAACTGTCAAACACGTTTGGTTGTTGATATATACGGCCTGTTAGTCCAGGCCGCATAGGATGTTAGTTTAGAGCAGCTCGCCTCGAGCCTTTGTGGCTTAGCCTGCATTTCAATAGAGCGCGGAGTTCGTAGTCCATGATAGTTAATGACCAGTACATTGGTTCCCATTTCCCTTGAAGGGGGTTCGGTTGAACACCAGGTTTCCAATGTACTCTTAGAAATTGACTGTAGTTCGTTTTACCTGCCTTACACTGTTTTGATATAGCCGGTGCTTTGACCTTATTGTCCTGGCGCAGTCCGTTATTCTTGCCTGAATACTCATCAATAATCCTGGCACAGTGCCCACACGATGTCAGTTGGGATGGCAACCATTGGTGTACTACTGTAACTTTGAGATTGCGCCTTCTATGTCATCTGCATATGCTACCAAACATTTGTTGTGAACTGAGCATAGTGGACTGAGTTGATGTTAGCGGAATTCAAAAAACTTTCCGCCTTATAACCATCGTATTCTAACTTAGAAGAGGAATGCAATGGACCCAACATCGAGCGAGCTTGTTCACCAGTTCAGTGTGATGTACTCAGTCATCCTATTCATGCCAAATAATCGACTGTTGTACATGCTTGGATCATTGTGTACGGTGTACTACCTAGCAAGTTGATCAAATTTGTTTACGTTACAACTACTGTCTATTCGATTGGTTCTACGTGTATTCGCTTGGATGTAGGTGAACTAATTACACAAAAAACTCGGAAAAGTTTCGCCAGAGGTGCAAGTAGTCTGGTAACATGCTTGTGGCTAGTAATCACACATGTAGTCTGATTGACTCGCACTATTGCTTGTAAAGCGTCTGTGAAGAACTGAGGAAAAATGGTGTATTTGTCAATTGACCTAAAGAAATCTGCTGGTAACTTACAAGAAAGAAGTACAATGTATGCGCGCATGTGTTCAATCTTGCTCTGTGGGCATGAGTGTAGCGAATTTCGAAGCCACAGTCGTGTGAAAATCCGACCAAACTCAATTCCCTCAAAACGTTTATCCCGTATATTCTACCGCCCCTGTTTCTGACCGCTAATTGGCCTAGACCTAGATGTTTTTGTTTTATCGCGTCAATTAACAGTTGTGCAGGAAGCCAGTTTGCGCTTGTTGTACTTTGCTTGAATGGTGCGTGCATCACCTTTTGGAGCTCGGATCGTCTCTGTTGTTTTTGGACATGTTGACTGCTCGAAAGAACTCTGTTGGGTATGAATGTCATATTATGTGCTTAAAGTTCATCTTTAGCCTATTTGGCATCAATTTGTAATTATCTCCCGGAAACGAGCCATCTATCGGAACTGTTGAGGTTGTCTACTTATTAACTTGGATCAATTGTTCAATAGTACCGTGGCATTGCGAGCCGATCTTGTTTTGACTATTTGGGATCGTTGGTTTATTGCTACGCGTTGCTCAACGTCTTCCCGGAAGATCGTATGGTACTCAACATGGATCTCCCGTCTGCTCTACCATTGATGATGTCTGACAATTGCAAGAAACAACCTGCACTGGAAGGCCAATTGGAAGCATCCGAGCAAGTCAAAGGTGATATTGATTCTGTCTCATGCCCGGGTTCCCATGTTGGCTGTAACAGTCTTAAGAGTGTCCAGGCTAGACATACGTTGTTACGAGCTGACTTGAGAGAAAAACAACTTGAAGAAGAAGTTAAACTACAGATGGTTTTGTTGCTAGTTGAGTCAGATGTGTAGGATGCTAGGTTAAACGCTGTGCTAGCTAATGAGGATGAATATATCCATAATGAGCATGTGGAAGCAGGAAACAGAGATGATAGAAGTGAGCGAGACGCCCACACACATAATTTTCTTGATGATTGTGGGACACGTTTGAATCTGATGACTGTCCGTATTACAGAGGAAGTACCGACTACGACTAGTGCAGAATTAGGCTCCGCACTAGCTCCACTGTCTGCAAGCTTGGCACTGCCAAAAGTGGAACTTGGTTTCTTTAATGGCAACCCCATGACGTATTGGAAATCTGTGCGACAGTTCGAGAGCTACGTTGAATCCAGTGTCGGATGATGGTCAGAGGCTCCTTTATCTGATGTATTACTGTAAACGTCGAGCTAGGGAGTCGATAGATGGATGCGTCATGCTAGAACCCAGCGCTGGCTATCGCAGAGCACGGCAGTTGCTGAAAGAACTTTACGGACAGCCCTATTTTGTTGCTAGATCAATGATAGATGGGTTACTGCCCAACGGCAAATGTGTGGGCAACAGCGTTGAAGCTTTGTCACAATTGTCCATACGAATGCAAAACTGCTGTATTGCACGGGGTCAAATGAACTATATTTCCGATCTTAAGTCGGTGACAACACTAGAGGGCGTCGTGAGAGCACTACCCTTGCATCTACAGCATAAGTGGTCAGAAACTGCGGACCACACTTTTGGTATGGCGCGAGAACCGTCCTTTAACGAACTGACAGAGTGTATCTCGCGTTGTGCGAGGATTGCGCGCAGCAGATATGGTCAGGTAGCTAACGAAAGTGAACGGAAGGACTCGAGGCCAATGCATTTGTCTGGGAGCAGCCATCAAGATACGAAAATAGGTACCATTGAGTCTTCCAGCCTTTTCGTTGGACAAGATCGGGCAAGAGAATCTCGCGATTGTTGTGCCTGTGCTCCCATAAGCACGTCCTCGAAGCGTGTGATGGCTTCCTTGCCATGGCGGTTCCCGCGAGATGGAACAACTTGCGGCGACTTGGACGCTGCTTTGTTTGTCCAAAGTTGTACCACCGAAACTCAGACTACAGGGCCAAGTCGCGTTGTGGCGTGAACGGCTGCGGTGGGCGTCGCCATAGTCTACTGCACCTTACGCGCACAGAGCATGTGGTTGAGGAAGATACTAGACATCATGGTAGCTGTAATTTGGCTAATACCGCTGAACGGCAAACATGACTTGGTATAGTACCGGTGAAGCTGGACTCGATACATGGTTCAATGACGACATACGCATTCTTAAACCCCGGCTCAGATACCACCCTAGGGAAAGAGGATCTACTTGAGCGTATCGGTGTCTCCGGCGCCCAGTACACCCTGTCAGTCACAACTGTGAATGGGTTACCCACCACCCGTTGCAAGAACGTCCGCCTGAAGATTGTTTCCCTGGATGGGCAAGAGACTGTTGACATAAACCATGCTTATCTAGTGACAGATCTACCCATACTACCTGTGGAGTCGATAAAAGAGGAAGCTCAAAAGTGGTCACATCTGATGGATCTTCCGTTCGATGAGATCTACGGTGCAGAAGTGACCATCCTCGTTGGCTGTGACGTGCCTGAGGCTCACTGGATCGTGGACCAGAAACATGAAAAGCACGGGGAACCGTACGCAGTTAAATCAATGCTTGGTTGGGTCCTTAGCGGCCTGCTCCAAAGAAAGCCGCCAGAGTTTGTCTTAATGAATTGCATTTGTCATGAAGAAACTAGTCTGACAGGTATGGTTACCAGGTGTAGCACATTCGGTGCAAATCGAATAGCTGTTGTACACAATTTGACATCACCCGATCAATGGCGACACGTGAGGTCGGAATATAATTCAGCAGACAGCACCTCTCGTGGGATGCACAACCACACAGGTAAAGAAGCATGGTTGTCAGGTCCCGTATCTATGAAACAGCCGTTTACGGCTTGGTCTAAAACGTTTGCTACCGTCGGCGAGTCCATCGGTGTAGATATGAAATGGCTATCGGCGCAGACTAACGTGACCATAGTGGATGAGATCTCTGTGTCTTGCATGCTCAGGTTTTCGAGTTGGCCTAGGCTTCTAAATACCACAGCCTGGTTGCGCAGGTTCAAGTCACATTGACTTTTTACAAGACATCAAAAGTGTGATGGTACCTTTAATCGAGATCGCCTGAAGTTGGGCGGAATTCAGTCGACTGAGAAAGATAGCATTCGTTTGGTTCAGAGGGATAGCTTCCCCAAATGAATTATCTCTATTGATGGCGTTACAGAAGTCTGGACAAACAACTCGGTCGTCAAAAGGAAGCCTGCTCCCCAAGTTATATCCCACCCTGGTTGATGGGATAGTGCGGGTGGGTGAACGGCTGATGCTGGCCAATGCGAAGTGTCAGCTGAAATGCTATGTAATTCTTCCCAAGCGTCATCATGTGACAGACTTGATAGTCAACCACCATCACATGCTTGAGGTACATTGCTGCGCGTCACACGTTCTATCGTTAATAAGGCAACAATTTCGGATCATTCAGGGTGCGTCCACTGCCAAACGTGTCATCAGAGCTTGCTTCCCTTGTCGGCGCCTGGGCGCCACCATAGACAAAAAAATGATGGCTCCCTTGCCGCCCGTACGAATAGAACCGGGTTGGCACCCATTTGTTAACGTTGGTGTGGACCGTTCTGGCCCAATCAGTGTGAAGAAGGATAGGGGCAGGGAGAAGAGGTATGGTTGTGTTCAAACCTGCTTTCAGTCAAAAGCCGTCCACCTCGCGGTCGCACATTCCATGAGTACGGATTCATTCCTTATGGTTTTGATGCGTCTCATTGGGAGACGAGGTTGTCCTACCAACGTTCATTCCGACAACGGATCTAACTTCACGCCTGCGGATAAAGAGCTCGAGCGATGGACGGGTAGCTTGGATCATGAATCTGTCAACAATAAATTAGTACAGAGGTACATCCAATGGCATTATAATCCACCCGATGCCAGTCATCGGGGAGGTGTGTGGGAGCGAATTATACGATCGATACGGCGCATACTCAGGTCGACTTGGGTCGAACAAACCCCTGGCGACAAGACCCTGTGTACTCTCCTTGTCGAAGTGGTGCTCGTTACATCGGATGTTTGCGATGGACTGGCATTGTCGCCCAATGATATTTTACTTCTGCCAGGTAATCATAGAATTTGTCCTGACCGGACGACGTTGAAGCTGTTCAAACAAAGATGTAAGTGGGCCAATTATTTGGCCGGACTCTTTTGGAGTCGTTGGACGAAACAGAAGCTTCCTACCCTGCAAGCATGGCAAAGGTGGGTACGTAAAGAACGTAACTTTTGGCCGAGAGATGTCGTATTGGTAATCTCAGAACCTTTACCAAGAAACGCATGGCTTCTAGGTTTGATAGTTAGTTGTGTTACCGACGGAGACGGTTCGTTGCGGATTGCCGTAGTGAAGACGAAGTCTGGTAAAGTAAGACGAAATATCAGACGTCTGTGCCTTCTGGAGGAAGGAGTGACGTAGACCAGGATGAGTGCAAGCGGCACCCAGTCCTCAATGAGAATGCAAGGTGTGAGTCATGGAGAACGGCTTGTGCCTAAGCGTACTGTTCAATGTAGGACTCTTGAGGGACTCAAATATTGGGAGTCATAGAGAACAGCTTTCACTGCATCGTAGTTCCTTGAAGTTGGTGTCGCGTTGTAAGCCTGATCTATCTTGCGTTTGACGTTTGTTGATCTAGTGTCTAGTCAGGTTGGGAACTATATTTTGGCCGTGTTCGGATTTTGTGGGCCGGTGTATCGAATTTAGAAGCCACAGTCGTGTGAAAATCCGACCAAACTCAATTCCCTCAAAACGTTTATCCCGTATATTC
>JTDE01008709.1:2304-19290 GCA_014338405.1 Paragonimus skrjabini miyazakii | reverse complement strand
TTGTTGATGGCCGAGTCAATCTGGTGGAGCAGCTACTAGTGTGAATCTATACTGCATGCTGAAACATTATTCGTAACTCAAATTAATCCGGCTGTAGCAGCTACTAGTTTCAATGCATACTGCATGCTGAGACGTTTTTGATAGTCTAAGTCAATTAGGTGGAGGAGCTACTAGTGTAAGCGTAAACTGCATACTCAAACGTTGTCCTTTGGCTAAAACATTCAGGTTGAGCAGCTACTAATGCGAATGCATGGGCCAAGTCAGCGAGACTGTGCTAGCAATTTCACTGCTTGGATAGATCAGAATCGGCAATGTTTTATAAAGGTTCCAAGTAAATTGTTTTGTGTACAACTCTTCTTTTTGATATATGGTGGGGAATAGTTCGACGATTGAGTAGGACTTTGAAATGGCACTTGGCGAACAGCAAGGTTCTTATGTTGACGATAGGCTGAAAGTGTAATACATATATAGCAACCGGCTTTCTCGGACATGTCTGCTATATTTTCTGTTTATAGAATGCGTGAAACTTGAGAAACTTCCTAGTGGGGATCTAAAAGGTAAAAATGGGCTGGCGAAAAATTGAAAAACCTACCGGTGATGAAACTTAAATTTAGTAGTTGTCAGTATGTGATAAAGTGAATAACAGCCGTTTCACACAGTTACGGTGACTCCACTTGCGCCACAAAATCTCCTGTGTGTGCGAGTTAAATAACTGTCGATTAGATCCCGATATTGTCCCAAAGTGTTTCTTGGCAAACGACCACAGGTTTTTGATATTTTATGTGTAGATGACTGAATTTTCGGGATCCACAAAGTTCACTGAGTGGTTGATAGTCCAATGCTCATAATGAGCTAGGACATCAAGTGATCGGTAAGCCCTCCACTCGTCAGTTGTAATGATGGTGTTAGGCTGTTATCGAGTGTGGTAAATGTGTGATTAGGCTCACTCGTACATGACGTCGAATGATGGGACTCAGCTTGGCGAAATTCCGTTCGTTTCCCGGACAACCCATCATAAACGCATTCGTGGTATCCCCTTCGATTCCGCATAACACCCATGTCTTAGAAAATGGCTTCTCCTGTAATATTTCCGTTCCATGAAGAGAAATTCGTCGATTTCTACAGCCTACACAGTGCCGTCCTTCTTTATGAGTCCACGGATTATTTAGTGGAAGGATCATTGTTCCTACTAGGTGAAAGGTGAAATGTTTGGGCTCACTATTGTCAAGATGTGCCGTAATCGGCTATGGGAATTGAGTATTGTCTTGTAGTCTAAGCACGATGTTTCGGAAGTGGTTGTACTACTGATTTTATTAGCCCAGTGCATCAGAATGTGAAAAGCGTTGAACAGGAACAAGCGCGTCAAACTGAAAATGGAACCTTGTCTTACGGAACAGTTCTTTCGACAAGCGGGACATTTCCAGCTTAATATTCCATCGCCGACATGTCTGCTCCTAACAACACAGTGCAATCACAATCGTATCGTGAACGGTGTTTCATTATACCACGTCGTGCAAAGAGGACCAGTAAAGATGTTGGATCTATGTACATTTGCTTTTGAGCATACAGCGCACCAATTGCCGAGGTACTCCACGATTCTTCCCTCCAAAAAACCCACGATGTTATAGCTGTGGGACATATCGCGCCATTCTCTAAAGAACGGTGAAGATGAGGACCTGCGGTATTATCCGCAAACAAGTCTGCCACTGTCCACTGTGTGCTGCCTATGCATGGTTTGTATGTTGTTTGTGTAGCCGTGCGTCTTGTGGACATCTCCGTCTACACGCCACGCAAACGAAAATGTGGCCTAAACGGCAGATAAAGAGTAACGTAAAATAGTTAAATCCTTTTAGTGAGCTCTCAGACTTCATGAGCTGAGATGATTTGCAAACAAAAATACGACGACTATGCGTGTTCGGACAATCCTCGGACATCTGTAGTAAAACTTGGTTGTCTACAAGTTAAACGGGCGAAGGATGACAAATGAGAGAACGTACAGACAAGACTCGTTGCAGTCTGACGTTGGTAAAAATACTGACCAACAGGTGCTAGTAACAGGGGCCTCAATAACAAGTTCTTTCGGCAAGTCTTGGCCGCAATTGTATGAGGAGTGATGTTACCAGTCATCACAAGACACGTGGTGGGATATAGAACGTGATAATTTCTCACCACACAATGAGAGGTCTGTGAAAACATTGGAAAAAGAAGATAAACATAAACCATATACTTCGGGATGATGTCACGCGTATCCTGGGCCCAGATAGCATTCACATCAAGCCACATTGAAGAACCGTGGTCAGACAATCGTGGAGCATCGGGAGTGATAAGTGGTGGTCTATCAGTTGGATATTAACATGGTGGAACATTTCAGAACATACAAATATGCTTCTGAGGTTGGTGACAATATCGACAAACAGTCGGGAGAAACAGAGTTCTGAGCGTCACATCCACTGGATAAGTTGCGGCTTCAATAGTACGGGGGAGTCAAATCAATGATCAACGATCACTTACCTTTCACCTGCGTAGTAGTTGTATTCACTTTCAAAGACGTTGCTGATTGGCCACATGGAGTTGAGAAGGGGTGTTCTAAACATTAAGTGTCGACGAGGTTGAAAATCAGCAGTCATACGGGCGGCTGGCAGTAAAATTTGCGGTTGGTGCAAACATTGACCAGCAGTCATCGGGTTCGCTCACAATCAAAATGCGCTTAGACACGTGACTGCTGAAATTTTAGAAAGAAAGTGCCGTTAAAAGTGTCCTTGGAACACTTACACACTCTTCAATCATCTCTACACTTTCCTATAAGGAAGACGTCAGTGGAACACTGACAAACGGTTCACAATAGTAGCTGCTTCAACCTGACTGAACACAGAAATGAATAACATTGAATTAGGCTATGAACAACGTCTGAAAATGCAGTATGCGTTCCCGATAGCGGCTGCTCCATCCGATTGACTTAGGCCTCCAACAACGTCTCAGCATGCATTATGCGTTCACCCGATTGACTTAAATTATGATGAGCGTCTGAGTATGCAGTGAATGTTCACACTAGTAGCCGCTCCTTCCAAACCACTTTTGCCATGAACAATTTGGAGAACAGACACATGCGGGAAGTGATGAGAAATTTGTATTGGAAGCGTTTGGGGTACATAGTAATCGTCATCTTTGGTTCAGTTGGTTGTCACATTGATTGAAATATTTTTGTGAACCACGATAGATACTCGACGTTCTAACCACAAAGTTGTGACTGGCCGAGAGGCATACTTCCCGATGATCCGTAAGCAGGTTGAGTTAATTTGTTTCCGTATATTGTTCCGTATAAATGCCACGCGTTCTCAATCTAGTTAGAAACAATGCAGTAGATTAAATAGAATTTACTTCTGAAGAGTCTTGGTGATAGAGTGGGACATGATACCCTTTTCTTACGCCATTCCATATAAAACGAAGATGGAAACAACCATGTGATAGTGTGGCGACCTGAAGATTTCACTTGCCTGCCTGCGGTATGATGTGTAAAATAGTTCCAAAACTTATAGTTGCACATTGTACCTAGGGTTTTAAGGAAGTTCGCATGATGCATGTTGTCCGATTGTTTGTCTGCATGCCATGTGGCTACGGCGCGAACCCGAATGCACACGTGTTTCACGCGCTTCCGGTTTAATCGCTCGTCGACGGCCGGTCTCTAACCTCTCTAGCTAACATACGTGTCGGTGCCATTACTAGCGCTATAAGAGACCCATTGTATATTTCGAGTAATAAATATTCGGTCTCTTCTCTCAACGGCCTTTTGTATTTCGCGTCTAGTTAATTCGTACCTAAGGAAAACGACTTAGTGCGCCGTGCATTAAAGTAGCGTCATTTCCAACCATTTCTAAGGGCAACGTTTCATCGACCAGTATCTACGTGAAATCTTGCAAACAGGAAGAAATATTACGAATATTGCATAGACAAGTAAGCTGGAAATGTTGTCATACATGTTTCACTATCAAATGTGTTAGTGTTCTTGCTGTAATGCAATGTCAACACTGTGTAGTCGTATATTTCCATTTCGACTATGTCTTTGAAACGCCGCAAAATGAAGCACTTTCAGGTTATAGGTTGACGTATTTCACTTTGGAAATTGCAATGATCGCAGTCATAAGACCTGAAAAAGTGAACTAACGCCAACAACAGGTTATTTTCGAGGAAATGGTGGGAGCATTTTTCATCATCAAACCAATACTTTTGAGAATTATTCGATGTATTTCAATTTTTCCATCGACGACGCTTATTTACAATCGATTTGCTCTATGTTGTTCCCCTGAAGTTCTGATTTTTTATTTCAAATAATATCAAAAACACCGGGATTCGCGTCACAATATCGTTTTGCTTCTTGATCGACCTTCAAGGCGGATTGCGTGAAACGGATTGTTGTTCCTCTTTTTTATACTTGGTGAATTGTACTTAGGACGATCGTGTGTACGATATGTGTTACACGTCACAATATTTATAGTGTTCACGCCCATGTTATCGAGTTTCGCACAGATTCGTTGAGAAATATATCATTATTACTATTATGGTTATTATTATTATGTTTCGTAGGACCGGTAACTGCAACTCTGACCAGAAAGTTTGCAGGTATTGCACCATTGGGGCTTTTGCACATATAGGATTCGAAGTCGATTTGTGGCCTATTATAGTTTTTCATTATTAGGATATGTGAGTTTCCTAGGGAGGGATACGGTTTAATCCAGACAGGATTGCCTCATTACTGTCAAAGCAAGAGCAGGGAGGCCGATGTACTACACCAGCTAACAATCGGTCAGATTTGGATATTGCAATGGAGTATCAGACAGATTCAAGAACAGTCGTGAGTATTGGATGAGACAGGGGGTAGCCAGGAGAAAGTTGCGGACATGAAGGGCAACACATCCTCCTCTGCTCCTTTTTACATCATTCCGAGAAAGCACCATTTCTGTTATATCTAACCCAGAATCAAGACGACTTGATGAGAGCCATGCTTCAGTAAGTCCGACAATAAAAAGTTATTCGCGAAGCAAAGCGCACGGATTTCATCAAGTTCGCTGATTAGAATTTGAGCGTCAGTGTAAGCACATTGGGCAGAATTTACTCTGAATGGGTGCAGGTTGCCGGAGTCGGTATTGGACTGGACTTTTCGGGTGACACTGGGCACGTCAGCAGGGTTATCGTCGACTATGACTGAGCCGGGTGGTGGACGTTTTTTGGGACTTCAGGTCAACTCGGAGAATGACCAACCGTGCAGCTCGTGCCAGATAGTCAGCTCGCAACCTTTCGCGTTCGCCTTTGGAACGATCGGGGTGGAAGGTTATGCCTTCTGGGGTTCTATGGTGCTCGCGGTGACAACACTTTAGTATATATGCAGCGTTCTTGGGGGCAGTCAGGGTAATTTTCGAAAGCTGTGGTAGGGAATCCGTTGGGGTATGACCAGAGCGCGGGATGCGCATTATGTTCTGACCTAAAAGCAAACGCAGAAAATTTCCATCGATTAATATCGTGCGCGGTGCTGTTCCCATATATACCAGGCACCTTTCTGATAATTACATTGCGGGAACGATCAGCAGCGACCGCATTTTTCGTTGCTTGGTATATTCGTTGTCGCCCGGTCCAAGGTATGTCGGGATAAATTGGGGCGCCTCTTCAGTTTCCGGGCAACTTGTAAGAGAAACCCGCAACAATTTCGGTTTGTTTGCATGCGGTTAGTCAGGCTTCCTCGGGAGACGGGTAATGGAGATAGAATATCGGGGTTTGACTTGCATTTGAACACAGAGAGCAAGCCAAAATTTGCGGTCACGCTCGTCACGAAGTTGGAGAGACGAGTCAAGGTACCCTGGAATGTCCCGCACTATGACGGAGTCTGGCCTGGCAATAGAATGTTTAGTTTTTGCGACAAGCATGCCAGTACCTATTGAACTTGACGGTTCCCGGGAACCGGCCAAAATTGGCGCATACGGTCTTATATGATCATTTGACTTGCGTTCAGTTTGTGTCGTCACACTTGGAGTAGGGCACCGCTCGCTTGCGTTGGCGGCGGTGTTATGAATTATGGATTTACTACCCGCTGACTCGCCAGCTGAAGCTATCACAGTGCCAGTGGTGCATGCTTGATCGGCAAATAGCTTCTCAGAAGAACGACAGCCATCACAGTTGGGTTTGTAGAGATTTCCTTATTTTTGATTGCAAACGATGCTTCATTTCTTTACAACAACCTTTTGTATCACCTTTGCATTTTGTTAAAGTTGATAAAAGTGACCTTGTAATCCAATACAGATTTTGTGCTCGTCGGTCTGCTTTTCTTTCCGTTGCGCAGTCGTTCGACGATACTACACGAATCTATCTTCCAATGTTTCAGCTCCGTTGTACTACGAACATCGCTGCATTCCTGATCGCGTTTCAACAGTCCACGGCAACTCTGTGATATTACCCACTTCGGGATACTGGTAATTTGGAATATTGTGGTGGTCATCTGGAACACTTGTGAACACTCTCCTGTGAGTCACATCCTTTTAATTACCATAACCTGCTGGAACTTTGTAACTATTTTGTCTCATTCGTTCATTTTGTCCTCACCGATAGCTTAGTGAGGTATATTCGCATTCACCTAGTCTATTCAGTAACTAGTCCTGACCACTACAAATTGGTGAGCTCGACGTAGTAAGCCTTTCCTCACTCTTTTCCATCGTCATAAGTTAAGAAACGCTTAGTGCCTTCACGTTGTGTTTACTTCTTTCTCTCGTTGTTTTGTTCAATCATCTCAAGCGTCAACGTGTTCACTACCCCATTAATTTTGCGTGTTAAAAGTATCCTCCTCTACCATGTTCGACTACGACGATTAAACCGAGCAGCTAACCGCATCCGTTCACATCAAATTGCCTGAATTTGGAGTAAACAATCCTCGTCTCTGGTTTGGACAAGTTGAAGCTCTCTTTCGAACGAGGCGCATTAAGTCACAAACCATGATGTACTCCTACATAGTTCAGTCCATCACGACCGAGATCGCTGAAGACGTTTCGGATCTTATTGACAACATGCCTGAAGACCAATCGTACGATGAACTGAAAGACGCCTTAATTAGCAAGGTAGATGTTTCTGAACAGCGGAAGCTAGACTAACTATTTTTTGAAATGGAGATAGGTAACCGCAAGCCATCCCAACTCCTAAGACACATAAAGCAGCTTCTTGGAGGCAGAAAAATGAACGACACCATTTTTCGACAGTTGTGGATGAAAAACCTACCATCATCGATTCGTGAGATTTTAGCTACGTTCAGCAGTACTGTGCCTATAGAAGAGCTTGCGGAAGCAGCCGACAAAATGCCGGATGTTCAACGTAATCCTCAGTCGATGAATACAGTTATCAGCCAACTTTATGATGACCTACGCCATCAAGTAGAGTGTTTGACCAAACAGGTCCAGTCACTGGTTCGCAGCCGGTTTTTTCGATCACACAGACCTCGCAGCCGATCTAAAACCCCTTCTCGACGTCCGACAGCACCAGCATACGAAGACCATGGTCATTGTTGGCATCGCTGTACGTTCGGTCATTGAGCAAAGAAGTGCACTCAACCTTGCGCCTTTAATACCTCACCGACACCACAGGGGAACGCAGTGACCGGCCAGTGATGGCGACGGCTGTGCCTGGTGTCTTTTCCAAGTGTCGCCTATTCTACATCCCTGACAAACCTACAGGCTACAATTTCCTAGTCGACACCGGTGCTGATGTAAGCGTGATTCCATGCGCCACAGGAGACTGCCAACGTTGTCTGCCTATTTTATCCTTACAAGCAGCCAACGGAACACCGATACAAACATACGGTCGACGTTCATTCACCCTTGACATTGGATTGCGACCTCAATTCCGCTGGATTTTTTTGGTAGCAGACGTTCATACCGCAATTTTGGGTGCCGATTTTCTATCTCATTTTGTCTCTTGGTAGATCTTCAGCACCACACACTTTTGGATAGCCTGACTTCCTTGAGTGCTAAGGGTAAATTAATCATCATGAATTCCATCGGAATCCATATGGCATTATCCAAGCCCTCAAAATACTCTCAGCTGATCCAACAATACCCGCAGCTCATCAGTCCATCGTATCACCCGCATTCTCTGAAACACGACGTGACACATACCATAGTGACCAAAGGATAACCAGTAACCGCTCGCCCCAGACGTTTTCCTCCGGAAAAGCTGAAAATAACCAAAGCGGAATTCGACCACGTTCTTCAGCTTGGTATTATCCGCCCATTCAAGAGCGCATGGTCTTCCCCCTTACATCTGGTCCCCAAGAAAACATCCGCCTATTGGAGACCATTTGGTGATTTTTGAGCACTCAAGAATGCCACCGTACCCGGCCGGTGTCTCATTCCCCACATTCACGACTTTTCTCGGACTCCCCATTCCAAGCACATTTTCTCTAAAATCGACCTGGCGCGTGCATATTACCAAATCCCCATCGCTGAAGGAGACATTCCAACGACTGCGATAACAACTCCATTAGGTTTGTAAGAGTTCCTTAGAATGCCCTTCGGTCTTCGAAATGCAGCGCAGGCATTCCAGCGTTTCATGGATCAAGTTGTACGTGGTTAAGATTTTGTTTTTGTTTACCTCGACGTTGTTTTGATAGCTAGTCGTTCTCCCGAAGAACAAGAAATATATCTTCGTGTTTTACTGGAACGCCTGAATGAATACGGCATCTCCATCAATTTACCAAAGTGCGTTTTTGGCGTCTCATCCCACGAATTTCTTGGGCATTTTTCAGACGCAAATGGCATCAAACCCTTGGACACTAAAGTGCAAGCGCTTCAAGAATATCCCATTCCGGATTCCATTAGAAACTTCAACGTTTTATTAAAATTTTTAGCTATTATCGTCGTTTTATCCCTCACTGCTCACAGCTTTTGAAACCATTAACCGATCTACTCCGTGGTCCGAAAAAGGGCGTTATTTTAAGTCCTGAGGAGCTACAGGTGTTCGACGACGTCAAAAAAGTACTCAACGACGCAACGACCCTCACTCACCTCAATCCAGAGCCGACCGCTCATCTGATCCTCACACAGATGCATCCAATCGTGCTGTTGGTGCAGTGTATCAGCAATGCGTCGGCGACGACTTACGACCCATCTCATTTTATTCACAGAAGCTCTCACCCGCGCAGGCCAATTAAAACACTTAGTCGTGAGCTCCTTGCTATCTATTTGTCCATTAGACATTTTCGTCATATGTCAGAAGGAAGGAATCTCACCGTGTTAACAGACCATAAGTCTTTCATCTACGCCTTTAACGCGAATCAAGACAAATATCCCCCGCGCGGAATTCGGCACCTTGATTTTATAGCCCAGTTCACAACATATATCCGAGACATTGACGGAAACTCCAATGTGGTTGCTGATGCGTTCTCCAGACTAGACGCTAACGCTGTCTCCAACATGTGTGACATAATTCTCGAGAAAATAGCTGAAACTCAAGGGTCAGATCCCGATTTCTCATCCATATGCATCTCACCTTTCGAATGTTCCCGTGTCCCCTTACCTTCTTCCGAGTCCACTATCGTATGTGATACTTCCACAGGTATCCCACGTCCAACCCTACCCTCTTCTCTCCGTAGACCCATTTTTCTCCATTTGCACTCTTTGTCCCATCCTGGTGTCTGCGCCACGCTCAAACTAATTGCTGCCCGTTATATTTGACCCAATATGAACAATGATGTGCGCTGGTGGACTGAGTCATGCCTTCATTGCCAGAGGAGCAAGGTACATCACCACATCATCACCTCCCCTGGAAATTTCCCCACTCCAGATGCACGAATGTCATGCGACTGAAATTTACTTACAGGTGGCAATGTGGTTAATAAAAACTTCATTGCCCCCGACTGCTTCATTGTCGGCCAATCAGCCACTGCGCCCCAACAGCCACGCATGGCTGATAGACGCTAGTTCTTTCGTTTTCAGAAAATCGGCTTTATGATGCATATGGAATTTCAACACTGGATTATGCTTTCATTTCAGGACGAATTTCTCAATCTATTGACGTGCTATAATTTGCCAGTTAATACGGATTAGAGAGAACGAAAACCTTTACTTTACCGGATGCAACAGAGGAATGTTGACAACTCATCATCATCGGGGATAACGACGCATTCACAAGTAATAGAGTACAGCAACTTCAGCTTAATATTGGTGGATATGGCCGAGGCCCGATAAATACGCAAGTCGGATGGAGGGAAAGCAAGGGAGAAAAAAATCATACTCATGTGCAAAGGGTTCACGGGATATGACATATTCTGCTTTTCTTGATTGCAGTACGGTTTTTGTTTATCAAAACACAATTGTCCGGGGACGCGCAAGAAACGCAGCGACTGGAGCGCACGATAAATATGTCACACTTTAATTTAACTCGGTTACGTAGATTGGTGTCATCCATCGATTCATCGAGGCACTGTACGTGAGTAAGCATGGAGTGTTCAGATACTTCATTGTGCACTCGTGTAGCCGGCTCCTTCGTTCCCTTGACCAGACGTAGGATGCTGCTCCTGAAACTTTCAAGATAAAATAACCAATAATTGTGCAGTGGTTTGGACTAATGCACATCACCGCACTATTGGTTGAGACAGTGTACATTATAAACTAATCGGTCGTCCCCATAAAGATAAGCAAATTGGTCAACAAATTTAACAAGTAAAAATCATGCACAGTCAATTAAAGAATGGCATATACCAAGCTGAGATAGTGTGTGAACGGTAAGAAACCGATTTAAGGAGTCATACATGGTTATGGGAGTAAGGAACGCATAGTAACGGGGCCCAAGTATAATAAACTAAGCACGACTCGTATTGGCTTTGGAACGTTCGAATTTGGTAAAGATGCCACATTCACGGGAGAAATCTGTAAATGGGTGAGAACCGGATGCCTCCAGTTTGCTCTCAGCAGCTCGCTGCATACTGTTAAACGCAGGCAAGCTTAAACTTTTTTGAGTAGCACCATATATTGGCTAGCCGTCACATTACACCAAGGAATACAAGGTGCATCGGGTCAAGTGTTTAATCGGCGACCATATTCAATGACAGGTGATGTACCTCGATGTTTCCTATGTGATGCGGCGGCTGACGTTTTTATCCAAACGACGAATCAGTGCGAATGCTGGGGGATGTTGAAGGAAACGTCATCGGTTGAAAGTGCAACAGACTCCTTTTTGTACACACCTATCATAGCCATAGAAACCGTTGTAAATTTTCGTTTGTTAGAAGTAGCTGCGAACTGGGGCGCAAATGACACACCAAACGTCACACACGCCAGCACTGCATTTTTCAATCTGTGTATCGAATTTCGAAGCCACAGCCGTGTGGAAATCCGACCCAAACCAATTCCCTCAAACTTTTATCTCTGTATATTCTACCGCCCTTGTTTCTGGCCGTTAATTGGCCTTGACCCAGATGTTTTTGTTTTATCGCGTAAATTAACAGTTGTGCGAATAACCACTTGTCGCTTTTGGTACTTTGCTTGAGTGGTGCGTGCATAACTTTTTGGAGCTCGGCTCTTCCATGTTGTTTTTGAACCTGTTGACTGCTCGAAAGAACTCTGTTGGATGTGAATGTCATATTATGTGCTTATTGTTCATCTTTAGCCTATTTGGCATCAAATTGTAATTATCTCCCGGAAACGATCTGTCGATCAAAACTGTTGAGGTTGTCCAATTATTAACTCTGATCATTTATTCAATCGTACCGTGGCATTGTGAAGCAATCTTGTTTTGCCCATTTAGGATTGTTGGTTTATTGTTACGCGTTACTCAACGTCTTCCTGGAAGATCGTACAATCTGTTCGAACGCAAACGGCTGCAGGTAATCATTAACGGGTTTAGGGCGCTCACGATCGCAATAGAAGCTAACAACGAGTGGGTTGCTTGTGAAAGGATGCACAAAGCGGTCGAGTATGTTCAATAACTCCATAACGGGATAGTCAAACAAAGGTACTCCATCTATACTGTCTTTCACTGTGACATGGCCACCGCCGGTAACACGTTGACGTTAGTGAACGTTCTGCAGTCACGTCGATAGCCCCGAGTGTACATATTATCAACTGGTAAGCACTGGTTTATGGACGCTGCGGAGAGTTTTGCTTAATATGCGCAGATTACACGGTAAATCAGGAACAAATGGCTTTAATAAAGCCAAGAATAGTTTCAGGTTGATAGATGTGACAGATTTGGAGTAGATTGTGAGCAGTCATATGGCACATGAAACACTGGATATTCCAGGTGATTGATTGACTGTGTTAGGAGTAACTGTACAAGGGAAACACCTATCATTAGGGGCGAAATTTTCAACAGAATCTGATCTAGCAACAGATGTTGGGCTGGAAGCAGCAGCTGCAACATCTTAACAATTTGCTCTAAGTGCACGCGATATTTTTGGATTGTAACATGAAAAAGTTGGACAATATCTAACCTGCAGGCTCTACAAGTTTGTTGGTTATTGGGGCCTTCCTCTACCCAGCATGATGCATACGCTTTGTACAGCACGCGTGACTGTCGGTGAAGAACCATATTCCCCGAAAATACCATATTTATTCGCATTTGGAGAAGCCTATCTCAATCCGTTCAAGGTTACCTTTATAGTCGGCACGGTCATGTGCCACTCAAACTTACAAGTGTGTTCTCAGCCTTTGTGCCTATTTCTGGCACCCCGCCTACGCACTTCGCCCTTCATGAGAGTTCTCAGCCTTGTACTACTTCCTGCCACGTGCTCGTCCATTACTTGAGGCATTACTGTAATGTCTGGATCTTTGTCTGGTCCACTTCTCTCCTTGATTTCCGATTGGTCACAAACCCTTCAAATGTGGTCTAGTTTGTGACCTTGTTGTCTTCGGACTGGGTGACATAAAACAGCTCCGTTCGGAAGCCTGTCTTTTTTCTGTGTTCGTTCGTTAGCCTCAGGTGGTTAGGTTGGCCGGGAAGATGCGTGTTGATCGTGCATACTCCGCAGCCAGTTGTTCATTACCGTTGACCATCGTTTTGTAATCTATCGTTTTCACTAACCGTTATTCTGTTGTCTGTTTACGCGTTCGTGGGCCGTATACCAAGTTACAGCAGTAACCTACCTCTTTTACGTCTTATACGTCCGTTACTAGTCCATCTACTTTACCACAGTTTCAAGTCATTCATTCATATTATGAAAGTCGAAGAAAGGAATCCATATGGATTACGTGTAATATATGTAATTAACCAACTGTTACTAAAGCTGGATTGAGGAAACGGAAATAATGAAATAAATCTAATACATCTACAAACTTTCAACGAAACTGCACGTGACCATTGATCCCAAACGATACAACACAGCCGCACTCACCACGCACGAAATAAGTGAAACTGCAAACGCACGTTTGCATGAAGCACGGATTGAGACAAACGTGCACAGAATGGCCATCGTGGAAAACGCGCGTGGATGAAACGCTGTGAATATGATACTCTGTTTTAGAAAATTTTTGACCAAGCTTTAACCTACCACAATGAGCGTGGTAATTGGCGGCTATTATTCTCATCCAATTCGCTTATTGTACGGCCGACCGTTGGCCAGATGTTGGCAAATACCTCTGAGTTGGCCATATGCTCGCTGGGTACATATATGGTAAGATGATAAATATTTATATTTATCCAGATATGGAATTTTTCAAGCCACATGACTAGATATGTGCATGGTTGCTTATAGTAGATAAGCACCTTTATACAGATAGACAATTTTTCTATGTAAATAACTGCACTAAGTTATCGAAAACAATTATAATTATGTTTTTGATGGGTACGTATAATCTGGCATCAAATGCTTCGACAGCGGACTTATCCATCAAACGGTCAGAAAATTCGGCCGTTCAAATTATTTCCCCCGGGGTATGAAAGAAAACCGGCTGTTCAGCACAACAGCACGCCATGTCACACGGGAGCGCGTTCCCTTTCGTACACGAATGACTAAGAAACGTTGATGGAATGAATGTGACCAGAAGTGTTGGTAAAGTGGTACAAACGATATTTCCAAGTCATATACGAAAACCAGGGTATTTCAGTTAACCTGACATCATCTGACATCATTTATTGTTTAAACGGTCCATTGCAGGTAATTCACTCCCGAACGTTAAATCAGCATGGCGGTTAACGATTGAAGCAATTTCCGAAGAAAGTTCAATCTGAGGTATCCGAGGTTAAAAGAATATCTAGAAGACTTACGTGAATTTCAAGGAGAAAATTGCGCAAGCTTTGTCGTTAACACTTCGGGGACAGATGCAAGTGCTAAGAAAGGTAGAGGAGTGGAGCTGCCGCCAGGCTGCTCGTATGGAATTATGGTTCATAAATTCTCATACTGTACACGTCGAACCGCACCCTCCGAACGGTATTTTTATACAGTTAGCGAATTCTTCTTTCACAGACTACAAATGTGAAGCATCCTAGGTCGTCCATTACCGTAGTGCTAGATATCATATGGAAAAGACAAACCTGGTTCACTCCCAAGAACATGCAATATGAACATCTGTAAGGAAGAGGTAGGAGAAACGGCCATTTTCAGTGCGATGTGTAAGAACCCACAAGGCCACCACAAAATGATTTCACGAGCTATGCTCGTTTTTCATTTTCCGTTAAACAAGTGAAGTTCTCTGAGTCCCCTTTTAGTGGTTCCTCCGTATGCATACCAGACAGCTAATTGCGTGCGTTCATTTGCAAACGGGTTTACAGTGACCGTTGCCGTTAGACAAGACATACATAATAGGTAATAGTATACGTTGAAACTATATAACTGCGCATATCAATAAACTTCCAAGGTATCATCATATATATATGTGTATATGTGGGGCATATAGGAATGGCATATACACTATATGCACGTAACGTATGCATAGAACATCGGTGGGAAGTTCGGATGTCTGGCGTGGGAAAAGAGTATTCATTGTCGGGATTTCGCATCTGAAGAAAGCTCAAGTTTTCGTTCAAAATATTCATAACATTTCGAATAAACCACCTTTGTGGATCAGAGGCCGAAACTTGGAGCACCAATTTCACGTATTCGGAGCACCCGAGACGACTTGTGAACGTCAGCAAAATTAGCGAAGGGAGAGGGAGTTATCAGAAGTGCTGGGTGACGATTTACTATGTAAATGGGCTACAAATTGGCCGGTACACTTGGTTTTTTCTTTGCAGTTGGGGTATTCATTCTTCGTCAGGCGCTTTCTTTAACCAATAAAAGCAGCAGTGGAGTCTACTGGAAATTCCTTGCATGGGTCCATGAAAAATCATCCGGATGGTCATTCTGAAAGTTAACAGTTAATCCAATAACAATTTTTATCTGGAGGTTTGTGCCGAAAGTACACATTGTGATCGGCGTGCGAAGTGGTTCCACCGTCAGTGTAGTGAACCCCCAAAGTGGACTTTTGACTTGTGTGTGGTTCATGAGGAGCTGCTATGGGGTTGTGGGTCAGGTACAAGTAAAATCCACGGTTACACTTCTGTTGTGAGCACTGAAGTAAACCTAGGAAAAGAAACTAGTAGAACACATCTCCTGTTGTGCACAACAAGTTGGATGGCACCAAAAACAAGTGAGGGGAAGGAAAACGAATAATACAAATACTGATGATTGGAGATATAACAAAGTAAAACCCTCTCAGAAGTCCGGAGTGACAAAAGGGCAATTTTGTAGTTCTGCAGTATGGTGCATCGAAGCCGAAACGAGTTGGAAACGGCCATTTAGGCGCGAAAACAGATTTTCTTGCAATATTAAAATGCATATTACGGGACAAATGTATAGATTTTATTGAGTATAATAGTTGTGTTGAAATGAAAAATCGGCCATACATGAAACTTGTACATATTCGCGCGTTTGTTGAGAAACATGTGTCGCCTATTTTCGATAGAAGCATCATGTTGGCTTTCCTAATCGACTTTGCGCTATGAAAATGCCTCCATCGGAATTTTCATAGTGGAATACATATTCCCAATCTGCAGAAACGTTCTATTTCGTGTGGTTTGGGAGATATAATAGAATTTTTTAACGCTCGACCATGTTGCGTTTGCATTGCATTGTACACTAAATATCAAAGTAATTTCCAGTGAACTCTATGGCATCTCGTTTGTGGGTTAGTTATACATTTGAATTGTCTGTTCAGCCTGCTTCCCTAATAGTATTTTGGGTAGAGAACGGTCTACGTTCTCGCTTGGTTGTTTCTATAACCGGTTTACTCAGACATGTCGGATGATATGTTAGAAGGCGGCCGTATGTCGTTTGTTCGCTGGGCTGGCCACTCTGACCACCTTCCGCGTCTCTCTTTCTACGCCACCAGCATTCCCAGGCTTTTGGGAAGTGGCACCCACGATGGCGCCTCCTTTTCATAAAAAGGGTTCATCTATTTCAATGATGAAATTGGTTCCATCTTTCTTGCGAATCCTCACAATTGTTCCATAGTAGGAGCGTTGTTCCTGAAACTTTCCACCGTCTACTCAGACGTACCATGGTCAACGCAAGGCCTATGCGGCGATGAAAGTTAATGACTGTTTCGAAGCCCATGTTCAACGTAGTCGCAGTGAATGTTGTGCTATACTTAACCGCCAACGTAGCGAAAGATTGAGTGCTACCTCTAACGTAGGAGGTATGTTTCCAACCATGGAATCTTTTCGAGAAGAATAATGTCGCTTACATAGCTCACACTTTCACCGACTGAATCATCCTTCGCCAAAACAGTCAATAAGCAATAAAAAACAGTAAACACATTGTTAATGATAGAGCGGGGCGTGTTACCCATGTTTACACCACACCGTAGGTAGAAACAACCAAGTGAGAACGTAGACCGTTCTCTACCCGAAATACTATCAGGGAAGCAGGCTGAACATATAATTCAAGTGTATAACTAACCCACAAACGAGATGCCATAGAGTTCACTGGAAATTACTTTGATATTTAGTGTACAATGCAATGCAAACGCAACATGGTCGAGC
>JTDE01008706.1:10764-21017 GCA_014338405.1 Paragonimus skrjabini miyazakii | reverse complement strand
CGATCGCTAAGAAGAGAATTCGGCGAAACTTACGGTGTCAGTAGGTCGTAGGCGTTGAATTACATAAGTTTCGAACTACTTCAGTTGTTGAAGCGAATAACTAGGAATGTGAGGAAGGTTCCGTTGGCGCAGTTGGCCTACTCGGATCCTACTCTGGCCTACTAGAATCCCACTCTGGCCCACTCCGATCCGACTCTGGCCAGAGTCGGACCGACTCTGGATTCTGTTACCCTCCAGAGGCTGTTGGAGGATACGTTGTTCTCGGACTTCAGGGGTGTTATCCGTAAAACCCTCGGCACATAAGCGCCGTAGTTCTCGGATAAAAGCTGCGAGTTTCTCCCCGGGATGTTGAATTCGCCCATGGAATTGACGGCAGACTTCCAGTCGGTTGGGGTCAGTGATAAAACACGCACGTAATCGTCGAAACGTCCCCTCATTAATGTCACCTTGCAAGATGCCTTCATCTATCGCGATGTCCAGCGCTTCCCCATCCAGTAGCATGGTAAGGATACGAGCCCTCTCCGCCTGTGTAAAAAGGAAAACATACCCTTTTGCTTGAAACTTCCAGCGGCGGAAGTTGTCACCAACACGACACTTTTCCGGCGCAGGCGGTGTGGGTGTCAATTGGGTTTTAATGTGTCCTTCTTCGATGACTGATGATAACAAAGCGATGATAGAAGTGAACAATCTCCCGAAAAATGATGGTCCCCATGAGTCTTCTGATTCTTTTGGTCCTGAAGTCCCTGACATGGTCGCCGAATATGTAATATACCGCAGGTGTGAAGACTCACGTGGTCAATAGTAATTCCTCGTGCAGGGGACGGAATGTCCACGTGCTGAAATGGATAGTACGAAAGTTAGTCACAGAACTGGTGAGTTGGAAGCCGTATTCACAACCAGCCAATTGAGCACACTAGTTCGTAGGAAGCGTTTATTCAGCAACACATGCAGAACAGAAACACGACAACGTGATGGTAAAAAGAGGTGTGTACAAATCGACAAAACAAGCGTCTTACAACTAATCATTGTTCTCCTCCGCTGTTGCTTCTTCCGCTTGGTCCAGGTAAGTGGCTGCCGCGAAACCTGTAAGAGAGAGGGGAAAAGGCACAAGTTGTTAGGCGCGCAGTTTGATCGACATCGTTGCTGTTACAATACCGATTTTCGAAAATAATTCGTTGAGGTCGTTGTCAGTTATCAGCCAATTAATACAAACACGTAACGTTTGTAACGCATATCTGGCTGATTTTAACTTTTGTACCGGGTACCGAGGTGAGAAAACGGAATATGTGCCGGATATATCAAAGAGATCGCGGTCTACGACAAGCACTCCTGCAAAACTGACAACTAGGCACTGCTCACTAATTGAGGGACAGTGATACTGAATTGGCCTCACTCACACAAATGGTCGTCGGGCGGATAGCTGCAAAACGTCCGCTAACGCATCGAGAAATAACAGGAATTACATGTTAATCAAGAAGAAATATGGGAGGTAAATGTATAATTTTGGCGTTTAGAAATTTACAGGACTCAGACAGAAAGAGGACAAAGAATATCGTTCCATTACCAAGTGTAACGACTGGGAATAGAGGCAGCTTATTAAGGACGGATAATAGAGCACAGGACCATACTTCAGTACTAATCAAACGAAGCGCAGTAATCCCAAAAATGATGCAACAGACCTTAACAAAATCAACACTGGGCCCCGAAGACTGGCAAGTTTCCCAAACTCCAGGTAGCAATAAGAACAGCAGCGAATGACTGATTTGAAAGAAGGATCTCTATCGTCTGTTTCACGTAGTGGATAAGTGGGTGTGCGTCAGACTTGCCCACTAAAAGTTTAAAACACCTTTCTTGAAGGGCAACCTAAATGTAGTCACAACGGGCATCGCACTAATGAAGAGAGCGGGGGTTGGAAACAAACGGTATATTTCCGGAAATGTTTAGAAATATGATAACTAGTTAACCCTTGCCTAGTCTGGGACCAACTGCAGCAACCAAAAAAAGAAAGAAAAGAAGCGCAAGATGGGCTACGGCCCACTCTGTAGCACTCAAAAGCGTGCTAAGCGAAAAGTGCGTGAGACCTTCGAGTGCGTTAAACAACGCTGGTAAACTCCCGGGCTAAACGACCATGAGGAATGGAATAATAAATGGGTCGTCTGGCAAAGAGCAGGCATTCGTTGTGTGCAGTTAGTTGCACGACCGAAGAAGGGGATAGTGAGTTAATATCATGCCTCCTCTGGTAGGTGTATACAGAACCATGCGTACGGAACAAACAAGCAGGAAAACATTGTTGAGGCCGAGATCCTCACAGAAGCCACACGACTGCAGGTCTATGTACTTACCCGTAACAACTTAGTGTTACTCCATGGACATTTCTAGAAAGAGAGGTTACTTGATGATCCGTCTCACAGTTCCATCTGAGGTTCTTACTGACACCTAGACTATGTTTTCATCATCACGAAAACTTATCTCGATGTTTACCCCATAGAGCCAAACATCCTTGGAGGGCTTTCCGTGAAGAAGTGTTGTATCACCTACCTGAAGATCGCAAGAAAACTTTAGCCACCTTGGTGTAATCTGCAGTTGGGGTAGATATTCACTCCGCCATCGTCTCCAAAATACACAAGGTAAATGCTGTGCTTGTCACCATCCCCTAGTACAACGTTCACGCAGTCACCTCATCTGTAATTAGACCTCATTCGGACGCAACAAAAGCAAATCACTGGAATGAAGCACCTGCGAAGTATCTGGATCATCACAGACGGGCACGATTGGCCTATCTTTGACGATTCTGTCAATTTCCACCATGCAGGTGGTAAGTGACTCTCCATTCATCACCCTTTGTGTTACCTACGACGGTAGTCGGTTCACTGCTTAAATCATTCTTTCCCAAGCACCGCTCAGATGGCTTGCGCTCGGGGGATTGAAATACAAATCAACACCTTGATTTGAAGCCTATTTGTCAACACACACTAGTTCAAATATCGTGACCTCCGGTTTAGCTTCAAGTCGGCTCTGACAAAGTTGAAACCGTTATCACTGTAGATGGCTTCCGGTATACCCCGAACCCCCAGAAAAGCCCCATCAAGTTCACCAGAAAGAGGTCCGTAGACATGGAATGAGCTACTTCTATGTGAAAGGTTGTAATCTGCAAGCAAATAACGTTTGACTCCGTTCTCTTCCTATTCGTACCCTGAATTGACCAAACTAATCCATCCTGTTGTACCTGAATGGATAACCGTCTGTCGATGCTCTAATTCATGGGTTTGGCGCCATCGTTTGAGTGAACTATCTGGCATAAACTCTTTTACAGCGACAGCACCCACGTAAAACTCGCTTAATGGCAGCTATCCTTACTAAAATCCAAGCCCGTCTTCTTATGTTTACAAGCACATGCGAGGCACATATGTGCCCCTCGGATTCGTAGCAGTGACGTATCAACGGGCCTGTGACGGTGCCGTGATAGGGAATGACCATCAAGTTTGTACTCTGAAGATTCTGTGGTCGGATTCTACCGCCAGGACACAGTGCTCCATTTATCAAAGCTGGCCGCAATGTTCCAAGTCTACCTACCATACGAGGGTTTATGACAGACATCTTCGAGATCTTGAGCTCGTTCGAGGACTCGCCCTGTAGTTTGAGACAACAGGCAGTGATCTCAAACACACGAGATGGTCTCACTCTAATTGACACATTTTGTTTAGCACACCTCACCACGAACACGAAGCTAACATAATGTTATAACCAAGCGACAGCTTGCAATAAATTAGCACAGTTAGAGTATCCTGGCATCAGTTGGTCCAGTATAAAATTAAATTTAGATTTCGGGGTAACCGCGAGTGTGTCTAATCACGGTGTCTTCTTTTGACAAGCACGAGGACGTTGGCACCTTTAGCCATTGTTCTTCTGGATTCAACAGAAAGCTCGGACCACGCGGCTAGAGTTCCATCTCCTTGTTCAAGGCCTGTAATAATACCCCAGACGCCGTATTAAGCGGAGTTAATTCTGAAGTCACCTACTTCATTGGTAGACAAGTGAGGTTATGGATGAGCTTTGCACGAGAGGCAACGAAGGTTGCGAAACGTGATGAAATGTTCTGTAGGTATCGTAACACTTTTGTGGAAGCTGTCCACAGTGCAACATTACTTGCTATATTTTTCCACTCACGGATCAAGAAATACATCAGCTTGGACAACAGAACGGCCATTGCTAGTTCCAGCGTTGGTATCGTAACTGCCCTCACTAGGGTCACCCTAGACTCACCCATCATAAAGCCACGTTGAATGCCATAATTCTATGCGACCACCCTTAACTAGCCCACTGCCCGTAACCGACTTCTGACGCATCACAAAGCACAGGCAATTTGATAAGATTTGCTGAAGAAAGCCCATGAACCACCCAGCCAGCATATAGGACGCTCACAGGACGGTCGACCCTGCGTGTCCTATCCCAGTCACGTCTGAAGGGATTAAGTAGTTTTTTTCAGACGCAGCGTACGACAAAGTTATCCCATCAGTAATATGTGAATAGTGTTTGCAACCGCCACTGTGGCTATAAATTCGCTTAAAGTTGTTACAGTTTTCAATTTTGTCTATATCAACAATATAGACTATTTAGAGGCAATTTGATTTTTTGACTGGACGAAGCGGCTGATATTCGGCGATCTGGCATCTTATTGCCTCTGTAACTTGCTCTCATGCTACAGTAACGCCCATGGAGGCTTCACAGTGAGACTTCGATAATTTGAGTAAGTTTACCCATGGAATACTGCAAGTGCAACAGGCTGTACATATAATTCAGATATACAATTAACCCACAAATGTGATTGCATAGCTATCGTTGGAACTTACTTCTAAATTTAGTGCAAAATGCAATGCAAACACAACGTGGTCGGAAATAACAAATTCATTTCGACCTCCCAAACCGCTGCGTGTAATCGGTAGACCGTGAATATCTCTGTTACCTTTTAGTTAAAAAATATTTCGTAGCTGTAGAAGTTGATGAAATTTTGTGACATGTTGCGGTTCACAAAATCTTAGAATTCTGTTTCCCCAAGATTTCTTTGTTTCAATCTTCCGAAGACGTAAGCAAGGAATTTGCGGTTGTTCACTGGCATAGGGATTATTGGAAAAGTAACGCAGAATTGCATTCTACGTTATTTCGGAGAACTGAAGGTAAAATATAATGAAAATCGATGTCATAAAAGTGGAAACATGCTTCTATTTGAATTTGCACGTAATTAAGCAGGAAGACGTTATTATTATTTCGAACTGTTGTTGAAACATGGATACTAAGCTTTTGATAAAAATACAAACTTGAGGAACGTCTATAAAGCCACTTCAACGTAGGACAATGCACAAGAACTTGACAAGTAAGTCGTGTTTTATCAGTTACATTGGCCATGTATTACCATTCGTCGGTACCGTTGTTGTTACCTTTTCCGTGAAATTAGGATGTACGCTGGGATAAAGACGAGGGGACCTGCAGAAAGAATGACACTGAAGAACACTCCCAGCTGGAAAGATTACGACACTTATAACGGCAATTGCGTAGTTCGCCGGTATTGCACTTTAGGGCCGAAACGAGTTGAAAAGGGCTATTTAGGCGCGAAAAGATATCTTTCAAATTTTTCGTGGAATATTAAAATGCATGTAACGGGACAAATATATAACTTTCATCGAGTATAATAGTTGTGTTGCAATAAGAAAAATTAGCTATACCTAAAAATTGTTCATATTCGGACTTTTGTTGAAAAAAATGTGTCGCCATTTGTTCAACAAAAGCATCACGTTGACTTTCCCAATTGATTGAACGTTCTGAAAATGGTTCCATCAGAATTTTCGTGGTGGAATACATATCTCCATGTTGCAGAAACGCTCAATTTCGCGTGGTTTTGAACGTGTAATTTTTTGTGTACTTTTCGACAGCGTTGCGTTTGCATTGCATTGTACACGAAATATCACAGTAATTCCTAATGAAAGCTATGCCGCCACGGTCGTTTGTTAATTATTAACCTGAATTATATGTTCAGCCAGGTTCCCTTATAGCATTTCCGGTGGAAAAGGATCTACGTTATCACGAGGTTGTTTCCACCTACGGTATGGTGTAAACATGGGTAACACGTTCCACTCCATCATTAACAACGTGCGTATTGTTTTGTTTGTTGCTTGCTGACTATGCTTGAATGTAGCTTGCCGTGTGTACGTGAGACAATGCTCACTTTTCTGAGAGATAATGACCAACTTTGATGCTCATTGGTCATCCGACGCAAACATTGATCCCCAATTCTACCATTTCAGCTACAACCCTTATATCTTCGTATCATGAACGCCTATGATTGTGATGACGGTTGGTCTATGTTTTTGACAACTGCAGAACTCACTGACGACTGCCAGTATGTTATTTCATTTTTGACCAAAACTAAAGGAGATCATAATAACTTATCCCCAACTGTCTAAATACACGTTCATTCTGATTTCTCCCGTGTTCTTCTTATCAACTTTGATCATAGCTTAAGTGAAATGGACAGAGCAGCTATTAGTGTGAACGCATACTACATACTTAAGCGTTGATAATAGCTTGGTTGAACTGGATGGAGCACCTAGTGAGGTCAATACATAGTGACGGTCGAAACTGGCTGCAGTAAACGGCCGAAGATGCTGGCCTACCAACCGTCGAATTGGCGAATTGTACTCTGCCAGCCACCGCTCATGAATGGGAACGTGGTCTTTTTGAAAGGGAAATGAAAACTACAAGAGACCTTACAGTTGGGGCAGACGTGTTTCCGAAACACCGACAAAATGTATATGCATGGCAGCCATATTGCATGGTCAAATGTTCATTCACAGGTACCCTCAACGCTATCTACGACGAAAGTGTCGCCATCATGTTGCACACGAAGCTGCAACGTTCAAGGTAATTACTAGAGAACGGCCTACCTTGCACTCGGATGGTGTTTCGAATGGGAGTCGTACCCGTCGACATCCACAAACACACGACGATCACAACTATAAGTCGTTTGTATTTCGTACTCTCGCAGCGGCCACTCACTGTGAATCCATATTTTCTGAATGGCGACTGCTAGGAAGTCTATTAGATGCGTCCTCTTCGTCAACCGTCCCTTTGCGTTTTCCAGCCTATTATTCTAGCGATTGCCAAAGTGGGTAACATCGCTTTGCGCATGGATGGCCTACTTCGGCTTGATGTACAGCCAATTACACAACAAATGGTTCAGAAACTTTGTATCATTTCGGTCGATGACATGCAACTCACGTTTGAACTTGCGGCAAACTGTGTAACAATGCAACTTACTCTTCCTCATTGTCTGCCGTAGCCATTCGGTGGAAAAGAAAACGACTGCGAAAATGGTTTGTCTTTTAACAAATATGACGGGCGAATTTTGCCCACTTACGTGGTTACGTACGGCATCACGTATATGGAAGTAGCACAATAGGATTTCGCAGCCGGACACCACATGGGCTGCCCTCATTTGCGCAGCCCTCTTATCCATAACAAATGTTTTAAACGCAATGTGATCGCCCATCATTTCCGGAAAAATTTCGAAAACTCCACGTGGTGAGACATACTTCTCACTACGAATGTACCCGTGCATCACGGGTAGGCCGTGTTCCATACCGTCTGTCACGAGGAACTGATATAACTTCCAACGTCCAAAGTATGATGAAATATACAACGTCTGTTTGTTCCGTGAATGACATCCACATTCGCCACATGTGGGAAACGTCGGAATAGTTCAATCAGCGTTCGCCGGACGAAACAGATATGCGCATATAATTTGCCTTCATCCCCCGTAGTGCGCACTATACCGATCGCACTAACTACCGACAGTACCGTATCAAGGTTCTCTAACGTTCCGTGACCAATTTTACGTAACAAACTCACTTGACATTTTAGGCTTTAACTAGCGGCGGATACTTCAAACGTTAGTGGTTGTGATAAGCTTCCCGTAAACAATTTCTTATCATCCGGATTGCACATTTGAAGAGGGCTCAAGTTATCAACAGAAACAGTCCAGTTACTTCAGTCATGCAAAATATATCGAAAACTACCGAAAGTGTTGGCACAGCCATTCATCACTTGAAGTTCGGTCAACCTCCTCTTCGGATATCAGTCATTAATCAACGACATTCGAAGGTGTAGGAGGCAGTAGGTAAGAATTGCTTCAAAGTTACTTGGTATACAGTGACGAGAAAAACTCACGTAAGCACTGTGTTGGTTGCTCTCATCGTATCTCCAGTGAGACTTACAGCAGCCAAACGATTTTCAAAAGACAATTACGATGAGGTGGCTTTTAATTACTGGTTGGTTGAAACAAAGGCATATGAGTCTATGGCGCGGATTTCGGCTGCTTCAATTTCAGCACCAGATACCAAGCTATTAAAACGATTTTTCCAGGAAAATAATTTTCCCAAACACGACAGCTCAGAAACTCATGGTCTACGACTAGCATCCATGTCCCAAACCACGCAACATTATTCTTTCCTGCATAATGGGAATATGTATTCCACTATGAAAAATCTGATGAAAGCATTTTCAGAACGCAAAATCAATCACGAGGGTCAGCGTGATGCTTTTGTCGGGAAAAAAATGGCGACACATTTTTCTCAACAAAAGTGCTAATGTTGATCCTTTTTAGGTATAGCTGATTTTTATTATTGCAGCACAACTGTTATACTCGATGAAATCTATATATTTGTCCCGAACTATGCAGTTTAATGTTCTATCCAAAATTCGGACAATCACTTTTCGCGCCCAAACAGCCGTTTCCAACACGTTTCGGCCTTGTGATACCATGCCGATGAACTACACAATTGCCGCAATGTATATTCTGTTCATCATGTGCAGATGGCAACGTGAGGATTGTGTGCACTTTTTTGGAAGGGTGTATTGCTAAGCTACTGTTTATGACTGGAAAAGTTGTGGTGGAGCTTGCTTAGGAACAGTGCTGTATGATTGTTGTCTCCTACGTTCGCTTTATCTCAATTGTTTCCGAACAGATGCCATTTCAGACTTATCCTTACAACTTTAACTTGTATCTAATTTATTGGTCACACATTCAGTAACCAAACAAGGCGTGCGAACAAGAACTTCGAAAAAAAGGAGTATCCGATTACGGTTGTACGTTTTCCAACATAAATATATTTTCACAACAACCGCCGTCTTTTTCGCGTGAAACGCCTCTCCGTTATTCCGCGTTAACTCGGAGGATTGTTATGCTGGTGACAAAAAGAGTGACTCCACGCAAGCATACCTGTCGCATTACGTGGGGAATTGAAAGGTGCTGTACAAACTGTGCTACGTGTAAAGTTTCCCACCGCTCTATGAGGGACGGCAAAGTATTCAGTTAGGTCTCATAAGACACTCACAGGACGCTCATAGGACACTCAAAGGGCGGTCGCACCGACTGGACAGACACCTAGGCAGTACCACTCTGTCTATGGATTCGATATCATTCAGCCAGTCTTCATAGCGCACCCGATCGTACTCGTTCATATCGAAGACCTGACGGATGCCTTGGTGACAAACGTCTTGCAGCAATCTGAAGGTTGGCAATTACGTTGGTGCCATTATTCAAAAGGTATCGTATAACGAAGCCACAGTCTCAGAAATGATGCGATAGACATTAACAAAATCAACAAATATGAACTCCGGAGCCATACTATCGCGATTCTCAAACAGCGACCGGAACAACGTCCCTCTGTATTTCGTCTATCTCGATAAGTCGTTAATAGCCGGAATGCACCTTTCAACGGCTCCTAGATGGGCATATGATGACGCGCTGGAAGAAGAAGGATAGCTAACACCCTGCTTATTCTGCTGTCGAGACGTCCAGTGAGGACGCTCATATAGTTGGCGACACCTGCTTTCTATAACTGAACAACGAAAAACGAACAATTAAGAAATGTCACGTACGTTCTGTTGAATCCAGAAAAGCACTGGCCGAAGATGCCAACTATCTTAGGATTGCTAAAAGAAGACCCAGAAGTTAGACGCACGCTGGCGGTTACCACGACACCTAGCTTTAATTTTATCCTGGACCAGCTGGTGCCAAGATACTCTAGTTGGACCAAGTTACTGGGGACCATCGCTTGATTATCACGTTATGTTAGCTTTGTGTCCGTGATGATGTGCGCTGAACAAAAGGTGTCTATCAAGGTGGGACCCCTCCGTGTGTCCGAGATTCGTGCGTCTTGCCTCAAACTAATAAAGTTCGTGCAAGAACGTGAGTTCTC
>JTDE01008705.1:6228-17461 GCA_014338405.1 Paragonimus skrjabini miyazakii | reverse complement strand
TAAGGAGTATAAGATAATTCTCATGCGATGAAGTAGACGCATGAAAGTTTCAATCTCAAGGTTCTGTCATTGTTTGTAATGCGCAATATCACGCACTTGGGTCCACACGTTTCCGAAGTTAGAGTGTTGAAAATACGTCACTTGTGTGGTTGGATTAACCTGCCAAAATTAGGATCATACAGTATGTTGGGCAACAATAAAACACCCATGACATTTTGCCGCTTAAGACAACCAAAAGGTGATTATTTCGTTTGCTTTAACATAAAACAAGATGATATAAAACGTTCAGCGCCCGTTACTAGATTATGGTGCATTATGTTTCAGTGTTTATGTTTACCATGTGAGCAGCTGTGTATTTGTTGTAAGAATTTCTAGCAGTAGTCGCCACCACTGGTCGTCTGAGCCTGATTGTTTGAAATTTCCTTCCTCCAGGTTTCAGATAGTTTGCACCAGTGGTACCTATTATTCTTTCCTCTTTCAGTTACCAACACGTAATTACTCAGTTGTTACATTAGCTGGGACAGCAATGTTGACATGACTGGTCTTACAGCAGAACATGGCTCACTGATATATTCCATTAAACACGACACATACACTAAAACAACATATCAAGCTTGACTATGAACTATGTTAAACGGCCTCACGGATCATGAAAGTATGGGTTGGGTGATGTTTTGTGACGAAGTGATCTACCACATAAGTCTCGAAAACTTGTGTGAAGAACCAGGATAAATGGATGGAAAGCTTCTACGAATGATGCTAAACTCTGACGCCGAATGGAATCGAGAGTGTGTGGAGTGTGCGCAACCACCGAGCGAATCAACTGATTCACAAATGCTTTCCCAACATGATTAGCGGTTGAGTGGCCTGGTGGATTCAGTTCAAGAGGCCAGATATATGGTAACAGCAATCTAAAGCTACAACATAATAAAACACATCCATTCGTTCCATTCGATAACACTCAACAGCGGAGCTGACTGACTAAGTTCTTGTCTTTTGTTTTGCATTTGGCAATAAATATCTCGCGTTATGGTATTCGTAACACGTGGAGTTCACTACGGTGTAAGCATCACTGACCAGGTTCATCCTCAGTGGAGACAGCAACAGCTTGTATATGCATTAGGCGTGAAGGGCTGTTCACAAAAACATTGATAGAGCAGATCAATAGGGGAAACAATGTCATAAAAGCTTCAACCGACTACAACTGGTAGTCAATTCGATTTATCAGAAGGTATGGCTTATAAACTAATGAAGTCAATCCAACTGTCTCACCAAGTTCTGATGGTTAAAGACATGACAATCAACAGATAGGTAAACGATAAGCACAAAACTGAATCAATAGATTTTTTCTCAGTTGCTACGGACTGTGATCAGGGGTTCATGAGTTTAATCAATAGTTCAGGACTGAAGCACACAATTAATTTGTAAACCAGTTGCTGAAGAGATGAGTATGTAAAAAGCTGAATAGCCACTTTTCTGGTAACGGCAATGAGGCATTCTATCGACTTGACGTGACAAAATAGGCAAACAACGTAGTCAGTATGAATTTACTCAGAGAGGAGCGGATTATTTGCTTCGCGTACGCCAGTACCGAGTTGGTCCATATTTACTGCACTGTCGATTAAACGAATGAAGACTGTGTGTGAGCCCAAATGAAAAACGATAGCTTGGTGAATAACTCACATTCGTCACTGATTGTGTCGGGAATTGATAAAGAGAGACAAAGAACAATGAATACCTTTATTCAGGCTGAATAGATGAACACGTAACATGTTGGGTTGACAATGATACAAATTTGAGCTTATGGGTTCGTACGACAGATTTAAGTTAAAGTTAGTTGGGACAGTGACAACTTGTGTTGTGAGCCAAGAATGCGGATGGCACAAGGCTTATTTATTCAGGAAAGCAACACATGGGTTATGCGTTTCAACGTGACAACAAACAAAACACTCATCTGCATACAGTACTGGACGCAGACTGTTTCGGATGACACAGACGTCAATGCTCAGTTCTTTTAAGTTCCTTTACATACCAAGAACCATTTCATGCGATGCTGCAATCCGTTGTGTCTTCATGTATTTTTCCTGCAGTTACTTCAGTGTCAAAGTCTATGCTCCAGCCCCACTACTAAATTCAGTGGTGTGAGTTGTATATTACGATCGCTCCACCTCACTACACTTTTGCATATATGAGGTTCATAAAAACCTTTATGGAACAGAGAGAACAACACTGGAACAGAATAACTCAGATGCCACTGGTGTTTATTTCGATTCTTTAGCAGATACCTAGAAAAAATCTTGATGAAACGAAGCGGATAGATGGTAAGCATCTAGTGTTTGACTTTTGTTGTGAATTGTTTGGCTGGTTCATGCTAAACTACCCACTAACACAATTTACTATTTAGTAAACTACTTCCACTGTCCACGCTAATCTCAACCAGCCATAGTACTGTAATGCGATCACCTGCACCTAGTGTACAATTATATTGTTCTGTTGTCACAGTAGTCAGTATACTCTTACTTCACTCACATGTGGCGGGTTGTCTCGCCTGAGTCCCACCCAGGCCATCCAAAACCAGATTGAACTTGCAATGGTTTACCACCTATCCCAGACACCAATCGTCCAGGCTTGGAGACCATGATCTATCTGTCACTATGGATGGTTCATCTCTACCTTCAGTTGTCATAATTCACAGACTTAATACCTGAAAAAGCAGTTGAGAATGTAGACCGATATTTATTGAAAGGAACGTCCAAGTGTTCCCGAATAATGTTGTTAACGACATTAAGTAGATGTAGACAGCCCTATCTAATGGTATAGAGTAATTGGAACATATTGTGTATGGTTCATCGATAGTGAGGAAAAAATGTATCAGCATCAGTAGCTGTTTCTTTTAAAATGACACACTGTCCTCTTACTCGCGGTCCACCAATGTGATCTGATTCCAACATTACATTTAGTCCAGTCCAATTTATGTACGGCATTCATCAAGACACTATAAATTTCAGTGAAACAAAGGACCTGGAGGAACGGTCCGCCCCGATCTGGACAACTCAACAACTTGCCTTCATCACGACACTCATAAATGGATACAATGGTCAGATAAGACATGTTGACAGGAGGTGGGACGACACGACCCAGCAACAAGGCCACAAAGCTCAGACAAGCCAAGCGACGCTTGTCGTTTTGGCACGTCAGAGTCCACAAATGGCGCGATAAACCCGAAACCACAGCATGAGGCGCTTTAAATTTTATGGGAAGATTGCCCAATTTCGATCAATCTTCAAGTATTTTGTCAATCTATTTCGTTCATGAACACAGCTTTTTATTATCTATCAGCTTGTAAAAGCAACAGTCATGGCAAAATCGATTAGGGAAATACCGCATTTTTACTTTGTCCATTTACACTCAGCGGCACATGCTGGTACAGCATTGTCTGACGCGCTGACATGTTAAGAGATGTGTGCCGTTAGCCAGATGTGATCAACCGTGGGTCATGGTGGCCAAAACACTGGGATTAACGAGCCGAGCGACTTGACCTGAAATACACGTTCACCTCCGGTTGAGACAGTTGTGGTTGAAGCAGTGTATTGAGTCCGTTTGTTAACAGGACTTGATTAGGAGGCCAGTATGTTTGAGCAGGCCCTCTGGAATCCGAATTTCGTAGCCGAGTCCATACACTGGGTATGGTCGGCATTACTCTGGTTATTTCATCCCTGCTTTCAGATGTGGTGACAGCCGTCAAACTGTTGTTAATATGGTTACCGCTCTTGTGCCTGAGGCATGGCCTGCACAACCTATCCGGTCATACGAACGACAACGACGGCGAAGAACGAAACCTATACCAATTGGAGTGGATCGCTCATCCAACCACGGAAATACGACCTGTGTTGTCAGAACTGCTGTTGTCCGTGTGCGTTCCGCGTAGTACGAACACCCACCCACGCTCTCAGCGCTCCCCGCGTATGTGTTAGCCTACGCCCCCGTCAGCTTAGAAGCCGAGTCTTGACGCACTAACTTTGTTTATTCACTCCTTGCTTCTGGCGACTCCGTGTCCACCCACCCCTTATGAACCAACCAACCATTGTTTCTGTCGGCCTACACATGCGTGCATTGGCTGTGCGACTCTGTTCACTGTTGAAACCTGGAGAACGTCCTTGGGCCATGTTGATATATCGTAACATCTTAAATTGGAAAAGGTATAGATAATTCTGAATCAGGTTGACAAGCGGTTACTCTGACCCACACTTCTTTGTCCGATTGATCTGCCTTTCACTGTCTGTTTCTAGACTTATCCATATAGTCCTGTAAAATCCTCTTAGCCTCCATGAAACTACTATCTTTGAAGCTCATTTCATTTATGGCATCTTCTTCTCTTTGTCTATTGGCATGAACATCAGAACAACCACTTTAGTTCGTGCGTTTTATAAAATCAAATTTGTTTGGCTCAACTCTTTCAGCCTAATAAATTTCGAGCAGACTCCTGAATGTGCTACACTGTTGATGTGGAGATACCACTAAGTCAATAGAAAAATTTATTAAACTTCCAGCATTGCCATACAATTTTTCCGTTATGGAATCGATATCTTCAGCCAGTGTGATAGAAATGATAACTGAGTGACTGGTTCCTTAGTGGTTCTTTCAGACCTAACTATTATCAATCAGCCTGGGAAAAATTGGCAATCACCCTCGTCTTCGAAGATGGATGCAGAGAGGACCAACTGATTGGTGACCAAAACTCATGTTTTCAGTGGCTTCCAACGTAATGGAAGTTTTGTTGGATGCTTCCATTAAATGCAGTAAAAGTTTCGTAGAGAGCTCCTCAGTGTTTCATACGCATAAGATATTTCAGGGTTGTGAACCAAGACCATCAATCGACCACAACTCACTGATGTGGTCTGTCTATACTATTCTAAAATCGATCACCATAAGAAAATGAAACAAGTGTGGCCCCATATGAGTGTTACCTGGATAACTTAGGTACTATCTAACTTGGCATAGATTCAGCACCACAGCTAACAGACAGGGTTCTTGTAACTATAGTGGCGTTTCACGAGGGTACATCTTAGGTCCTCTGCTGTTCACTCTTTCCTTTCTTGAGTTACTAAGCAGCAGAATGTCAGCGGCGCTGCTATGAATAGGTGATACAATATCATGATGTATACAATGTACAAAGAACAAGAATGCCTTTCAAAAGGATTTGAGTGCTGAATCGGTGACCCATAGACAACTGTACAACATTTCAACTGGCAAAATGTGCACAATATTAGCTGGGTGATTACAAACATAAAGTCATCAAACACTAAAAAGATACCAAAACTTTGATGATGGAGGAGTAAGGTGTCTACAAGCTGTACAGCCAAAGGGACAATGAAATCTATCAGGGAGACTCAGTAGACAATTTCACTCCAAAGTTTTCTCCACAAGATACATCCCCACTGTACCCGCTTGTGTAAAAATAAAGACTCGGGCGTGTGCCGGTTAGGTACTAAGGACATGACTGTTACTGGGGTCGTCGAAAGACTGTTTATTAAAGTGGCCAGTGGGCTCAGAATACACTTTGGTCTGAAACGCCGGCAGTCAACTACGAGAATTTGAAAGAAAAGTTCCAGCTTGCACAATTTGAAACACACTCGTTTAACTACCAGCAGAACACAGACCGCTACCCGGAACCGAACGATTTAAGTAACAATCCCTTAGGCATGAATTCCAAGTGGGCAGGCCGTTAGACAGTGTTTTTCTGTTCCTGCAGACAATGTATATCTCTGTGGTCATAGTTAATTCAATATTACGTTCAAATCTCTGATATATCAACATATGTGCGAAAGTCAGCGGTGCCACATTTAATTTGATTACCTAATCAACGCATTTTAACGAAGCACCAGATATCTTCAGTGACCTGTGCGGTGCACATCTTGTGGTGGACAGGAAGTGCGAGCATTCCAACTCTCGGCGGAATATCCCAACACAGGGGGGAGGTGCGTTCAAAATCCCACGGTGAGCGAATGGAGAACGGCGTGGGCGACCGGATGAGTCATCGCTCGACCGGATCGGACCAACGGGCGAGTCGTGGCAGCCGAAATAGGATGGATGACCAAATTGAAGACGTGATTATTCCAACACTCTCAGGAATATCTCGACACAGCTGTAGTGTACGTTCAAAGCCTACAGTAGATAGACGGAGGACAGCACCAGCGACCGGACAAGCAATCGCTCAACGAAATCGGATAAACGGACGAGGAATAGCAAGCAGAAAACCCCCGGGTAGAAGGCGCCAATCACACACCTAAACCGGGTAGAAGTGCACACGACGCGTGAGCGGAAACCTCGGGGTGTTGTGGACTAGAATTCTGACTCATAAACGCGAGAGCGCGCGTAGCATGTGATCTAGCGAGTTGGACAATAAAGATTGTGTGGTTTATTGGACGCCTTTTCGCTACAATAGGACGATGGAACCTGGATAATGTATTGACACAAAGTGCAGTATCTGAACTACTTCCATCTACAACGTCTAAGGTGCATGCTGGGTAGTCCGTGATGGGGTGTTTCGAAATACTGAGGCACTTTGCCAGACAGATACAGAAGAGACTAAACTCAACCATCTACGTTGGCTGGGACTAATCCCTACGACACCTGACGAAGTTAGACCGAATTAGCTGTCATAAGGACAGCTAGAATTAGGTGAGCAATATCCTGTTGACCAGAGGCTGTTGTCATGTCACTAATTCTTTTGCGCCGTGAACCGAACCATCTGGAGAAGTGCGATCCGGACGGGCGTCCGTGTTGTATCTGCACTACGCACTGGAGTGAGAACTCAAAGGAGTTAGGAGGAACCTTGTGTATCCTGACTGAGCCAGCATGAAAATGAATTACACGTAATAATGAATAGAGTTTACAGTGTACGTGTCGATTAGCCAATAACAGGCCTATGAGAAAAGTACAAGGCATGTCTGGGCGCCCGTGACCTTTGCAACCGGCAGGCGTAAAACGGGACGGTTCATGTGAGTGGGTGATTGTGTGTGTGTGTGTGTGTGTGCATGCACATTTATGAACGTAACGTAGATGGACCGTACACCTCTCCCCGTTAAAAAAAGGAAAATGTCACAAGTACGATCGCCTATAGGGATTTATCTGAAATCTCTGGATTGGGGGACGTGTGCGTCTTGAATGTCTTCTTTCAGGACTGCTCTCAGGTGGCGGTACATCAGGTTGTTCATGTTCAGGCGTTTTCGCTTTTGGTAGAGAAAATGTATCAAGTAGTTTATCTAGAGGCAGTTCATTATGGTTGCTCGCGTAGTTGTCATCTGTCGTGTATCTGCGTTTGATATGATTGACATGTCTTCTGGTTGTGCCTGCCTGACTGTCCACTGCGTACAGTACGTGACCGATTCTCGCTTTCACGGTTCCTGGGATCCAAGGGTTAGCTCGTTGCCTGAAGTTACGAATATACACCAAGTCACCAGGGGAAAATACGCGCATACGAGTCCCACGGTGCCGATTAAACTGACTCTCCATTTCGTAGTTAGGTTCGTTCGAAACGGTTGACGGGAGCATGGTACATAAAGGAGTACGCATCTTCCGTCCCAGGAATACTTCTGCTGGTGATTGGTTGTTAGGCAGTGCTTGATTTGGCGTTGATCGATATGTACGCAGAAATGTGTCTAAGATTTCTGATACACGCCCTTCACCTTGTAACTTTATCAAACTCCTTTCGAACGTGTCAACAAACCGTTCAGCTTGTCCATTCGATTGAGGGTGATAAACTGGGCTACGCATGTGTTGCACGCCCACTGAACGACAAAAAGTAGAAAATTCGTCTGATGTAAACTGTTGTCCGTTGTCGCTAACAATCGTTTCAGCAACCCCAAACTGTGCGAAATAGTGATTGAGATACTTTATTGTGGAATCTGTCGTTTGAGTCTTTAACATGAAAATTTCCGGCCATTTGGAGAAGGAGTCAAGAATAATGAAATAATACTGATTATCGATGGGCCCTGCATAGCCAACATGTATACGTGCGCCAGGAGCAGAAGAGATCGGCCATGAATGGAGGTCTATTTTGACAGGAGCCTTAGCAGCTTTGGCACAGTTATCGCACTGTCGTACTAGATGTTCAATATCTTGGTCTATATTAGGCCAATAAGCGTAACAACTTGCGACGGACTTCATTCGCACGATTCCAGGGTGGCCTTGGTGTAGCTGATTTAGTACTCTGTTTTGGAGCGTGCGTGGTACCACTATTCTGTCTCCAAACATTAAACAACCATCGACTTGTGTTAAAGCATCCTTCCGGCGGCAAAATGGCTTATGGTCTGAATTTGCAATGACCTGTGGCCAACCATTTTGTAAGAAAAATAGAATGCGCTGAAGACAAGGGTCTGCTAAGTGGGTATGGTCTGAGAATTGTCAATCAGCTTTTGAACGAATCAAAAGTGTGTTGTTGTCGGACATTGCGTTGACACATTATGACCCTAGATTACCAATCGTTGTAGCAGCTGATGCCTCTGATTATGGAATCGGAGCGATTTTGTTGCATCGGTTTCCTTCTGGTAGTCAAAAGGCAGTTAGTCACGTTTCACGCACATTGACTCCAACGGAAAGAAACTATAGTCAAATTGAAAAAGAAGGATTGGCTACTATTTTTGCAGTCAAAAAGTTTCATAAAATGTTGCATGGTAGAAAATTTACATTGTGCACCGATCAAAAACCATTGCTTTCTATATTTGGCACTAAGAAGGGCATTCAAGTGCACACAGCAAATCGTTTGCAACGGTGGGCAACAATTTTAATCGGATATAACTACGATTCAGCATGTAAGAACCACCAGTTTTGGACATACGGACACGTTATCTAGACTCATCGCTGACAGATTGCATGCTAAGACATCTGAAGATACTGTTATTTCCTCTGTGGAGGTCGATGCAGAAGTCAAATCTACGTTCACAGATTCCGTTCGCCACCTTCCGTGAGATACAAAAACATACTCACGCAGACCCTTGTCTTCAGCGCATTCTATTTTTCTTACGAAATGATTGGTTGGACTGAACCCAAATGAGCCTCGCTATCACAACAAAAACAAGCCCACAAGAACAATTATGTTCGAGCAACTACAGAAGTTGTTGCAACAATGGAAGTAGTGCAAAGAAACGCCACAGAGGTTCACTGATTCACTGGCGAACAACCTGGAAGTCTACACTTTGAAGGACGGCAAAATTCAGTCCCAAAATATTTTTGTGCGAAAACGATGGTAAACGCAATGAAGTAATTACTGAAAGTTGTTGGCGAATTTCGAAGGATGATTCAACAAATACGACGACGACATCCGTTCAAGCTTTCGTCAAACAGGGTGATGCCTACAAAATTAGAATGAGGCTGAAGAAAATGGCTATGATAAAACTTCAAGATCTCACCAATATTCTTCTCAATGCTATTCTAAATCGACAGCCTGATAGGGCAAGGTGTATCACGGTCGACAAATCAGACGAAATTTCACAATTATTTAGGACAATCGACTACCCGTCTTCGGCCAACGTAAAAACAGAAGGTACATGGTGCCTGAAGGAATTCCCCAAACGGGATGCACTGGATAGATAAGTTGAAGCCCGTGGAGAAATTAACCAACTGCAACCACAACCAGATTCAAGTGCAAACACCTCGGAGTATAACAATTCCACTGGCGATACGTATACAACAGTGTGATCAGCTAACAGCCGGGTATCCGCCAGTCTCTACAAACAAATTCAGATGCTTAGCAAACACAATTTTGAATTTTGCCCGAAACGTCAAATGACCTATGCTGCGCTTTCAGCAGTGGATCGTGAAATGGACCGGCTACAAGTGGCAGGCATCATTCAACCAGTCAACTGTTTCCTATGATCAGTGCTGAGTTTAACGGTGGGGCGGTCAATGGCGTTGTGTGACTGGTTGCTAATTTTTGTGAAAATCAGCGACATCCACAGAAGCGTACTCATCAAAGATGACTTGCTTGTGAAGCAGATATTTTGTTAACTCAGACCTGACGGAGACCACCCTTCAATTGGTCATTTCGGAGGACTCCAGCGCATACAACGGGCTTCTGGCGCATCCGATGCCTTTCCGTGTAATGTTGGCACCTATAATTTATCACAAGACAACATCATCATAAGGTAACATCATTGTGGTTTGTAACCAGGAGGATTTGGCAAAAGGGTTGAATGTGATATACGCGAGAATCAAATAGTGACAGTCCTATCTGCTGGCAAGTAAATGCTACTTTCTAAATCCAAGCGTCAAATATCCTGAGCACAGTATTAATAAGAACAGTAGGTGACCAGAAACAGGAATAATGGAAGCAGTGCGAGGGACGTTTCCCCCTTCAAATGTTTCGACACTACGTTCTTTTCTACAGTTTAACCAATGCGTTGCAATCCTATCGATGAGTCACGAGGACACAATGCCTATCACCATCTATTTACAAAAGACGACGTACTCGACAACAGATTCTGAAGCGGCGCTTAGGCCATCGCTCATATGGACAAGTTAACCACTTCGATAGAAAAGAACCACATTCACAGTGAAAAGTAAGCTTTAAACTGATTCAGCAATGGCCACTTTTTCTAAGACATCATATGGACGGCGATTCATTTTGTTGACCGACCACATGCCATCACTCGCGATCTTTGGATAATGGAAAGGCGATTCAATCAGTAGGACAAAGATGAACAACAGCGTTCCTCGTATAAGACTTCACGCCCAACTGCTGATCCGACGGAAGAATATTGAACTAATACTTAAAGTCTGAAGCTTTGGGCCTTACGCCAAGGTTTAAATAAACTTCTGTTAGTATTTTGTAAAGTACCAATGTCGCTGTCGTACTGTATATTACACTTGCACAATTGGTATAGTCGACATTATTCTCCTTGTTGCCAACTTGTTGTGGCACCCTCAAACGCTTGACCGAATGTTGGATCACCCGGTTGTCACGGTAAGAAAAACACGGTACCCTAGGATGCAACCAAGTGTATCGCAGATCGAACCTAGTGTACAAAATGTCTCACACCCATGTAAAAACCAATGGAGTCTTGCCACGAGCAAAAGCAATCAAGGACGGGCACCCGCAAAACAAAATAATCAGCCATCAACACTACTGATAACTATGTGCGTCAGCCTGACTTGTTGATTCCAACATCGCGTGATTCAACTCAGTCATCTCAACCGGACTTACAATGTCTGTGGCCAGATCGTTAATTCTTGA
>JTDE01008704.1:9761-20345 GCA_014338405.1 Paragonimus skrjabini miyazakii | reverse complement strand
GGTGGCGAAAGCGAATTTTTTAACTGTCGGATTACAGAGATATTTACGTTCTGTCGATTACACGCAGCGGATGGGAGCCTTGCTGATGTTGAATCAGCCTCGTTGGCTGGGTCACGTCCGTCGGATGGGCGATGACTGTATCCCGAAGCAAGTGCTATATGGACAACTGAGATCAGGTAAGCGAAATCTGGTGGCCCAAAGCGGAGATGCTAGGATGCTGTGCAGGTAAGTCTTTCACGTTGTAAAATTGATTTTAGATGTTGGGAAGACTTAGCGTTGAACTGGGCTGCCTGAACGAATATGATTCGGACGGGCGTATGCGATTCCAGCGAGCAGATATTGCGCGGCCGAGAACGGAAGCGCGCGGTACGCAAGGGAACCGTCGGTGCCACAGGTCGTGGTGACATGACTATATGGCGTTGCAATGTGTGCGGCCTCGAAAGCGTCGGCCGCAAGCCACTTGGGGTGATGGTGTAAAGCGCATGCGTCCTTTGTAGCCGGTCACCGTGACAGGCTAATCCGTCTCGGATACCGCCAACCATATACATATATACTGCAACCATCTTACTCGAACACGTCTTCAATATTTTCTGCTTATCCAATTCATTAAAATTGAGAAACCTTGAAGTGGAGGTCTAAAGGGTGAAAGCAGACAGGCGATAAATTGACAAACCTGCTGATAAATACTGATTATGAAACCTAACGGTATTGGCATTCCGTATGCGAGAAGGTAAACAGCAGTCCTCCCACACAGTTACGGGGACTCCGTTTGCGCCACAAAATCTCCTGTACATGTGAGATTAGATTGAGGTAGTGACTTAATGTGTTTCTTGTCAAACAAAAATGTCTTCTAAACGATAGGTAAGAAATGACTTAAGTTATTGTAACTTTTGGTGAGCCCAGAGGCCTCATGAGTCTATATGACTTGCATCCCAAGACAAGGCAACAATGCGTGTTCAGACAATCCTGTAACATCTGCGGCAAAACATGGTTGTCCAGAAGTTAAACAAGCATTGGTTGACAAATAAGTGAGCATATGACCAATTAACAATGTTAAGGAAAGTGAATATAACTGCAACATAGGTGAACGGTAAATGGTCTGGTGATCAATGTTTTGACCTCCTCGTACTACTGCAGCCACAACTTATCCAGTGGACGTGACAATCGGAATTCTGTATCTCACTACTGTTGATCGATAGTGTCACCAAAATCAGAAGCATATTCGTATGTACTGCGATGTTCCACCATGTTGATATCCAGCATTTAGGCCACCACCAGTTATCAACCCGGTGCTCCACGATTCTCTGACCATGGATCTACAATGCGGTATGATGCAAATGCCATCTTGTTTCAGGATATGCGCAACATCGCCCCGAAGTGCATGGTTTATGTGTATATTAGTTTTCCAGTTTTGTCGCAGACCTCTCATTGCGTGGTGAACAATTATCGCTTTTTAAATTCTAGCTCGTATTTTGCGATGACCGTTAACAGCACTCCTTTTAACGTTGCAGCCGAGACATCTCAAAAGAACGTGTCATTGCTACATCTGTTACCAACGACTGTTGGTCAATATTTTCACCAACGTCAGCATCGTCAAACCATTCCCCATCCTATATCACATAAGAGTTGTATACAGTACAATAGACGGATTAATTATCAAACATTGCTGATTCTGATCTGTTCAGAGAATGAAATTGTTATCTTGGTCTCGCTGACTTGGCCCATAAAGAAAGTCTCATAAACACCGTTTTGCCTTCTGAACAACGTTGAAGGCGTATCCCGTGAAACGGATAATTTCCGCATTCGGATTGTTCCAAGCTTATCGTAGGATGTGATGTAACCAAGCTGAACGTTTTTAAATGAATGGCAACCACTGGTGTCGTAGGAAGTACCAATATGCACGTGTAGCACAGTTTATTCAAAAACGTGTTTTTTCCTTAACTCAAGTCAAACGAGTGTTTACAATGTGGTATGATGCAGCAGTTACGCAATGTTAACTAAATGACTTACAAATTTATTCAAATTCTACTGCTGTTTTATAACGGTTGCGTAACATATGGGAGTCCTTTGTTCAGCAAATGAACCGGTTGTCATAAAAACAACTACCTCCTTGCCGATCGCCTCTACTATACCCGAATACGGGGGACGAATACTGAAGAGGCGGCTTCTTTATGAACGATAATTAATTCTTCCTAAAATATCTACTTGGCGGCAAAGGGAGTAATTAATTTGGGGATATTTTCCACAGACGACGGGGGTAAACGGCTGCCGAAAGGCAACTCCTCCGACATGTCGTCCAACAGTGGTGAGGGTGGAGATTGATCAGTGTCCATGGATTACTTTTTTTCGTCGAAATGCTGTCAAATCCATCCGTGATATCTGGTCTCATGACAGGTATTCTACGTATATTGCATTAGGGTGTGTGGTAAACACATTTTATGTTTTCATTGAAAATCCATGGGGGCAGCGGCATGCTTCGATGAGCTGTCAAATAGCTGCTCTGGGAAGCCTTCAGATCTGCTGGCCATCTCGAAATTTTCTACAAAATATATGGATTTACAACTATGCTTATCGGTGATTCGGTGCACTTTCACCTTTTACAGTTTGCTGCCTTGTGGAGCGGGCTCTCATTCCAAAAGCCAACTGTTATGTTGCTTACCGCTCACTCCAGGCCACAGGGTAAATAGGCCTGGTAACCCGGGATTGGTGAGCATTGCCGACCGTGTTGTCGTCGAACTCCAAAACGTGAAACATCTGAATGTTGATGGTGATTAAACGCGATTATGAAAACATCACATTACCATTAAAAGGGATTACCTCCGGCGCAAAATGTTTCTTTTTCGATTAGCTAAAGTTATGTACAATCGGACAAAAAACATGTCGATCGTTCAAAGGTAAGAGCAATTCTTTACACTGAATTAGCTCGCGGTCCACCTACATGCCGTCCACTTAAATGTGGGAACAAAAGTAGATGTCTAAGGGATGATGACAAGTGGGTACCAAAGCAGTAACTGTAACTTACAATCCTTTGAATGCGACTCTTATTCCCCCCAATTACTATCATGAGAGCGTGCGTTTTTCTGTGTAAAACAGCATTGTTCGGCCTCCAGTCGGTGTATACAGAATTTCACAACCCAAAGTGGCAGCCCTTCTTTGCTGCAACTCGTACGTTCGAGCACTCAGTGCAACCAATACAACGGTATTCACGTGCATGTCCGTCTGATAAGTCCTTTCCGTAATACGGCGGAATATCTGTGATGCAGGCAAATTTGATTAGTAGACGAGACTGCAAAGTCTAGCATGTACGACTCTAATGGGAATTTTGATTGCAGTTCAAGCGTACAATGCAAACTCACTCACAGGTGTCTCACACATTGCAAATTAAACACAAGCTGTGATTTACCGTATATACCTGTAAACTGAGACAACGTTTTCCGTAGCACGGACTCTACAAAATTCATGTAATACCAATGCTACCTTGAGTTGCATAGTATATAAATGCAGACAGAGAAACTGATAAACTTCTTTTAAACCTTCTCATATAGCACGCACTTCAGTGCAACAGGTCCAAATTACAGTAGGAATTGCCTGAATTATTTTGCTTTCCTTAGTTCATAGTCATGAAACGTACGACGTTTCCGAGGAAAGTCAGTCGGCATTTCTGAGCGGATAATACACATTAGATCGTTTATCCCCTCAACCACGTTGGAGCCAAGACAAGTATTCATCTGTAACGGTCCCGACCTCCACAATGCAATGACTCTCTTCGTTAATCACAAACATACCATGTGCCTGTAATCCAAAGAGAAGCCTGCAGTCATGTCTGTATTCAGCTAGTCGAGGGGCAAATCACCTATATGATGATCCGACTGTCTTCTGCACTCTAAATCCGTATCGGTTCTCAAGTTGTACTGCACGTTTTGGTGTATCATTTTTTTGTCCACGTAAACGCCACAAGCACAGCACTTCTCACGAGCATAATATAGCGCGTGGTTCTTAAACTGCCTGAAAATGCCTTGGCAGGCGCATCACCAATAATGCCATCCAGAATGACATCTACGTGGACATTGTAGGCGGACAGCATAAACCCATTTCTTAAAACCGTCCTCAGGTCAGCGACAACATAAGCAAGATATTCATGCACATTTCTAGGTTGCCCTCCCCAAAATACATACCCATGAAAAACGGTGGCATTTTCGGCACAGTCAGTCCTGCTACGATAGGCCAAAACTGTCGACAAAAGCTCTTGAACAATTTCACCCTAACAATGTAGAGCTCTATATGAACGCACTTTGAACGTTCATTCCGTTATCCTCGGACCGCCTGTTTAATGCATTCCTTCACACAAAATTGAACACAATCGCCTCATTCAATGACCTTATTTCCACACACTCATGGTGTGCCGAGTAGCTTCCGTGTATTCATCGGTAACTCGGGCAATAGTTTCTTGAACTTGCGAAGCGTTATGCTGTGTGCTGTCAGCGATGAGTTGGCTCCAAGGGTCAGTTCCACTGCCATTTTTGTTGCCGTCGTTCTTACTGTGCTGACGAGCGTTAGTGATTGATCTGTTCATCAGCTTAATTACAAAACAGTGTCCTTTACCTTAATTCACATTCTCCTCACTTCTCTTGTGGTCCTCCGCAGCACGCTCCTGAGAGGTTATAATGCAGCTTCTGGACGTAGATGGCGTGGTAGAACTAGTTTGTGAGTCTTCATAGACGAATTCGATCATACGCGAGATGATTTTAGCAGCAACTTCTGTTTAACCGAGACAGTGCAGTTCAGAAATATGAACTTACCAGTGCTCGCCGTCAAAACATCACCCATTGCCAGACTAATGCTAACGATAACAGCTAGTTCCCGTCTGAAAATAGGCCAGCAACATTCCTCATGCGCTAGCTTCATGAGACGATGGACATTCGAACGAGAGCAACCAAGGGGCATTTCACATAATGATCAGCAATCCCGTACGCCAAGTCAGAATAAAAATGGCCGTCCAAACGCAAATGCCCGCATCATGTTTTACTGCACGCTAATGCGATCAAACAAAAGTATCAAACAAGCAAGCACGCTCTCAATGACGCCAGTAACTAGTATCCCGTTTATCATTCACCAAACAGGAGAGAGTAATGTCTCAAGTGGGGTAATGGATAAATAGTTGAGTGATTAACGTAAGACGCTCCGAAGACACTCAAAAGACGGTCGACCGTCTTGGCGCGCTGCTAGGAGCCCAACCAGCACAAACTATATTATGAATGGGTAACGTGCGTAGAAAACACCCGAAAAATGACAAATTTTCCCGGGGTGGTACACTAAGAACATCAGGCTAAGCATAAGTCACACATTCGGGTTGTAGACGGAATTTTCAGAGAGTCTGCCGAGATTTCGTTCTTCACTGAGGTCATGATGTACAGTTAGTTCAAATAGTGCTCGGAATCTGTAGTGATTGGCGAAGAAACATTTTCCTGCCACTTCCGCGGAAACAAACTATTACCGGCATTAGCCCAAATTTCAAATCTTATAAGTGCGTTCATTTCAATTGCTCATATGAAATACGCCATCCTCTAGCTTGACAGTGTTTAAATTTGCCGCGTTTGTCAGATGTCAACGAAGTGGAAACATACGATCATACAATGTTGGCATTCTATTTCAACACTAATACTAATATATGATAGTGAAACATATGTTATGAATTATATAATATACGTCGACATTATTGCACACGTATGTTATTCTTATTCATACGCAATGCGTTCACATTGGCAACAGCTGCGTCTAATTGACCTAAGCTATGATGAGCGCCTAGGTAAGCCGCATGTATTTACGCTAGTACCGTGGTGGCATAGCTTTCTTTGGGAATTACTACGATATTTTGTGTGCAATGCAGTGCAAAGGCAACGTGGTGGAAAATTACAAATTTAAGTATATCTCACAAACCATGTGAAATTGAGGGTTTTTGTGAAATGGGATTATGTATTCTATCACGAAAATTCCGATGGAACATTTTCAGAACGTAAGATCGATTAGGAATGTCAGCATTGAGCTTTTATCGAAAAAAATTGCGACACATTTTTCTCAACGAAAAGAACGAATATGAACCATTTTTAGGTATTGTTGATTTTTCTCATTGTAACACAATTATACTCGATGAAGTCCATATATTTGTCCCATAATAGGCATTTTAATATTTCACGAAAAATTTGAGAAATGTCTTTTCGCGCCTGAATGGTCGTTTCCAAAGCGTTTTGGCTTTGAAGCACCATACCAGCGAAATATACAATTGCCAATGTAAGGCCAAAGGATGACGTACATCATGTGGACAATCGCAATGAACACATTTCTATGATCTGAAATTTGGGCTAACGCCAGTAATGGTTTGTCTTCGCGGAAATTGTAGGAAAGTGTTTCTCCACTATGCCAGTACTTTTGGCACTTTTCCGATGTATTCCATTTTTCTCATTAACAATGCCTATTCACAAATAAAGAGCTGCAGTTGTTTTGCCCGTAAGTTCCATCGTATCATTTTTCAAAATATTTAATAAACGAGGATTCGTACCATAGTAACGTTCTTCCTTTGGTACGACCTTCAAGCAGAATTGCTGCGAAAGCCAGGATTGCCGGAATGACCCTTTCCAGGGATTATTTCACGCAGTGCTGGCCGACTCGTGGTCGGTCAGTCCATCCGTGGCCTGAAGAAGGTTTCGTTGGCGGCCTTTTCTGTGGAGACAACAAACCAACTTCTGTCATTGTGTATCTAGAAAGCTCTACTGCAGAACTGGATTCGTTGCTGCGCGATGGACTTCGTGCTCTCAGATATGATTTTTTCATGTCTGTGGATTTGCAAGCGATTATCTATGGTTTTCCCGCGCTTGCTTAAGTCAACCAGGCAAAACACTCTGCAGGCTGTGACGGCTGTGCTAAGTGCGTCTCCAGAGGAGTGCATGAAGACAGATGTCATTTTTCCACACCTCAGATGCCACCTACATAATGACGAAGATTTTTGAAGAGGCGGACATCATCCTCTTCCTGGTCCGCCCCCTTTTGAAACCCATTGATATGGTGGTAGATTTATCATGTGACCCTGTGCACCTAGTTTTCTGCGTGGAACCCGCAGAATATTGTGTGTGTCAAAGTGATAGCTCCCGTAAGAATCCCGTGCCACTACAAAATCAACCGTCGGATGAATTGAAGGCACGTCCTGAGAACGATCTTTTGAACTTCGCGCGTAAGTGACGTTCGTTTGATTTAGTGCAATGTTGGAAAACTACCGAGTTACATTTGTTTTCTTTATCTAGAGCCTGTTTTCATAAAGCATATATTGCATAAGTTTCGTTATATATACTTTCCTTTTTGTTTATCTCCATCTGCATAATTTCCGTAAGTTATTTTACTTCCTATCAGTCTTTTGTCATCAACTTATTGCGTAAGTCTTTGGTCCAATATAGTTTTTTTCATTCCGCAAAAAATGTCGTTTTCAACGTTCATAGTATCATTCTCTTGACCGAGGATGTTGCTAAACATGGAAGGCTGGATATATTAGCAGCTTTCCCCTCTTGGTCTCACATGGGGAAGCTACGGCGGGTTGTGCATAGACTCAAAAGTTCGCACATACGAGTGTTTTAACGGATGGGTGAAATGGTTAACTTACAATCGATTAGCGCTAATGACTGCGCTGATGACTGAAACATGGCTAAAACCTTAAGTAGTTTTTAAAAACTCCTCCCAGAGGACATTTCCGTCTACAGACAGGACCACACGGATGGGCGCGCATGTGGGGAGTCTTGCTGTTGGAAAGAAGTCAATGTAACAGCAGGGTCCCCTTCTCACTGAACACCCCGAACGTACAGGGGGTTTCCTACTACATTCAGAAAGATAACAGGAGATTGCTCGTTTGCTGCGCCTATAGGGGACCACGAGCTGGCAGTGACGAGGGTAAGCTTTTCATAAATGTCTTAAACGCTTTAGCTAGTGAGCCAGCGAAATTAGTGGCAGCTGGGGACTTCAACCTCCCGGAAATCTTTCGGGACCATGGAACAGCCAGGACGGGTATCCCTGAAGGAATTTCCTTGGACTGGTTGCGCTCTAATTCACTAAGTCAACACGTTCAGGTCCCTACCCGACTCATACACGGGCATGCCCTGTTTGTGTTGAATCCAATATTTACTCGATGTGATCAGGGCATTGCAAACTTGGGAAGTGAGACCTCGTTCGGGAAGAGTGATCAATATATTCTGAGCTTCTACGTCCGCGCGACAAAAAGGCCCCCTGAAAAAATGCATCTGCAGTTTTGGTAGAATGAATATCACACGGCTTTTGCATGCGGCACGGAACATGTCTTGGGCTCCTGAGGAAAAAAGGCTTCCCTAGAAGACATGTGGAAAGTCATCAACGAAGGGCTTATATTAATCATGGACCAACCTGCACCCCAGTAACAAGAAGAGCTCAAAGTCCCCACACTGGTGCAGACGGACTGTACGTAGAGCGCTTATCAAAAATAACATAAGTTAGAAGGAATACGAGAAAAGCAGAAGCCATCGTAATTGGCTAAATTATGAAGCTTGCGGAAGTGCAGCCTACAAGTCTCAGCGCCTGGCAAAATACTGTTTTGAAGCAAGCCTTGCGCGTAAGGCGAAAGCAGCCCCGAAGCATTATTACTTTTATGTTCAATCCAAGGGAGCCTGCGCGCTAGGAGTAGGAGCTCTGTTGACAAACGAGGGTAAACCAACCACTGATGAAACATAGGAAGCCAACCCGCTTCGATAATTTTTCCAGGGGTTCATAGTAGGGACGATGGCAAAAAGATCCTGCCAAAATTGGTGGAGTATAGACCTCATAGCAAAATGGACAATATGCTTCTCACTGAGAAAGGGGTTAGGAAGGACTTAGGCTCCTGGAAGCCCTCAAAGACCGCGGAAGCTGATGGCATCCACCCGGGCATTGTTAAGTAACTAGCAAGAGTACGTCAGCGTCCACTATGGAAGATGTTTACGACTTTCCCAAGGAAAGGAAAAATCCCAAATGAGTGGAGCCTAGCCACGATGGTCGCTGTACAAAAGGGAGGCTCGCGAGAAAAACAAAACACTTGCAGACCAGTGAGTCTGATGAGTGAATTTGGAAAATGCCCGAAATGGGGGTTGGGCATAAGGTTTCAACGTGTCTTGTTAGAAACGGTCTTCTTGACATTGTACAACACGGCTTCCAAAAAGAGAAGTCTTGTTTAACCAACCCCTTGTATTTAACGAATGTGGTCACGAGGCAATTGGAAGTGGGCAGGAAAGTCGCGATGTGCCACCTAGATTTCGGCAAATCCTTCGATTCAGTAAATCACCAATATCTAATTCACAAGATGAAGTAGTTTGGTATCTCCAACCTAGTGATTGACTGGGTAGGGGATTTCTTACGCAACAGGATTTTTAAAGTGAAGGTTGGAGGTGGATTCCCTTAGGTAGGCACAGCCCATAGTGGAGTCCCTCAAGGATCCTTTTTGGGGCCTCTCTTTTTCCTACTTTTCTTAAATGATCTAGTGAGTAGGCTCAGCAACCGGTGTTTCGTACTTGCAGATGATAGCAAGATAGCAGGGCCAACAAACCGTGCTGCGTTCACACAGGATCTGAAGGCAGTTACAGAGTGGTCTCTTAAATCGGACATTCCACTGAATGCCGCCAAGTGCCAAATGGTAACTGGAAGCTTTGAACCCCTTGTAGTACCCGGTCCCCAAGGTCCGCTCACCACTGAATGTGTAGAAAAGGCCCGAGACCTATGAGTGCTGATCAGAAACGACTTCAAGCACGCAGCCGAGTGTGTAGCAGTTTCACACAGAGCCCGCAGCGAGCTGTCTAGACTTAAGCGAGTGTTGTCCAACAGGCAACCGAAAGTATTCCTGCCGCTACAGAAAGCCATTGTTCGGCCTCACCTGGAGTGCTGCGTTAAGTCGTGGGCTCCTTACTTACGTAAAGATATCCAGCGCATAAAGAGAGTACAACAACTCGCAATTCGAATGTTGATAGGATTTAAGGGCAAACCTTATCATGACCGATTATAACAGCTCGGATTGTACTCCATAGAAAGGAAGAGGGTGAGAGACGATCTTATCGAGATCTTCAGAATGCTGAAAGGCGTAAGTGGTTGTGCTATGTGCGACCGAAACCACCAGGCGCGCACGAGTTGAATTTGACTTGAAAACGGGACGTGCTGCTGTGTTGTCGTTGCCGTTTCAGTTACTGTTTGTGTCAGTCGTGCGCATGGCTTACTGGGCCTTTGGCTTCTGCAAGCATCTTGTTGTTTTCCTTTACAGGACTTTTGCTGGAACCCATACCTAGGACGAACGCTGTCTCCGGTGTCTCTACGCTTCCCCACAGTTTGTTCGTCAGTATAACGGCAATCAGAGTGTAAAAGGCCGACTTGCATGCTACCGTGTAAAATCACAGACTTATTTGCACAAGTGGGTCAAGAAGCCATCACCAGAGGTCATAGTCTTCGACTGAAGAAATGTAGGGCTCGTTGAGACCTACGAGCACACTTCTTCAGCAACCGGATAATGAATGCGTGGAACAAGCTCCTAAATGAAATATTTCGTACCGAAAT
>JTDE01008698.1:0-11748 GCA_014338405.1 Paragonimus skrjabini miyazakii | reverse complement strand
CTCGCTGATCGAGGTAAGCTCCAAGAAGTGGGTGCTCGGTACGCCATACACTAGATAGATTACCCGACAGACAGTGCTCGGAAGTAAGTTGTCTGTTCCGCAGTCACTGATCCCACCAGTGCTTTGATTGTAAAAGAACTGCACGGCATCAGCCCTCGAATCCTGTCCATGCGCCTGCGACTCGGTCGAGGTAAGTATGCCACAATTCTTAGTGTTTGTGGTCCAACTGTGTGTCTCACTAATGATACAAAAGACCAAGTCTATGATCAGTTTTATGCCACAATCCGGCCGACCTCGGTGGGTAACGGACTGTTTGTTCTGGGTGACTTGAACGCTCGAGTTGGGCACGACTCTGTAGCCAGGCCAGGAGTCCTTGAACCCTAAGGTACACGTTCAGTCAACGAAAACGGTGATAATCTTCTTCATCAGTGTGTTACTCACAAGTTGGCTATCACAAACCTGCTAACAACTGGATGCGAGTGACATCACGACGTATACTCACTGACGAAGCGGTCATCATCATTTACTTGATTACGTGCTCGTGCGACAGCGCGACATTCGTGAAGTGTGTATCACGCGAGGGATGTGTGAGGCTGAATGTAGCACAGATCACAGGTTGGTCAATACCAAATTGTCTCTCCATGTTTCCAAGCATGTTTATTTTGGATCATCCGGGAAAAAGAAGAGGTTGGATGTCAAACGATTGGAGAACTACGAGACGAAGACTGCTTTTTGGTACGCCGTTGTTGCCAATCTGCCCACTGCTGCTGTATCGAATACCCTGAGGGTATGTGGCAACACTTTGAAAAACTTATTACGGCAACATCCACCAAGAATATCAGCATAGAGCGCCAGAAACGTCCGGACTGATCCGACAAAAACAACGCGGCTATTTCCAGTTCGACAAGAGAGAAGAAGGCGGCATTTCCAGAAAGGACACGGACGATGACATTCCGGATCATCCACCGTGAACTGGCCGAACGTGTTCTCGGAATCGAGGGCGACTGGTGAAGGAAGTAGGATGAACGAATACAGGGCTACGTAGATCACAGACGACACGAGCAGTTCCACGATATACCGGAAGCAATCTTCGATCTATCCGTCTAATCTACTACAACACGGGTTGACACGGACACCGGCTGTTCATGCACTCAGCCAGAGGACATCATGAAAGTCTGGCGCATGCACTTTTGTGGTCTACTAAACCGTCCTGCTACCATTGACTGGGTGGCTGTGTATAGCCTGCCGCAACAGGCCATCAAACCTTCGGTTGCTCTTGCCCCGGATTTACCAGAGGCGCAGAGAGCAATTAAACAACTGCGCAATGGAAAGGCAGCAGACAAGGATGGATTGCCAGGTGAAACAGTGAAGAATGACGGGTCGAATTTGAAATACTTTGTCCCAGCTAGTTTACTCCTTTTGGAAGCAGGAAATAATTCCACAAAATACCAAAGACGCCTAATTGCACCTTCATTTAAAGGTGAGGGTAGTGAGCAGTGCTCCGAAAGCCACCGCAACATTAGTCTACCGAGCTGCGCCCACAAGGTGCTTGTAAGAATCCATCTGAAGTGACTGAAAGCGAACGTTTTAGAGGCCAATGTTTTTGACGGCAGTGTGTATTCCGGGCAAGTCGCAGTATGATCGACCTGGAGTTTATGTTAAACCGATTCAACAGAAATGACGGAAACACAACTAAAACCTGCATCCTCTCTTCCTGGACTTCATCACGGTCTTCGATTGTGTTGGCCGTGGGGTGTTGCGGACGGTGTTTGGTAAGTTTCCATGTCTAACCAGGTTCGTCAATCTTATCAGAATGTTACACGTAGACATTAAGACAAATATGCAATCTTGTGGATCGACCTATGATGACTTCGACCTTGTCACTGGCGTGAAGAAGGGTTGTGTCACAATCCCAACCCTGTTTAGTTTATATTTCACTGCAGCGCTAACAGCTGCTCTTCAGGACTCGGCAGAAGATCGCGTTGAGGTTAAGTACCGGACGGATGGACGCCTGCTGAATATTCGACGTTTTGGTATCCCGATTCGGCTACGTACTTCGACAGTGCGCATACTGTTGTTTGCAGATGATAATGCTCCGTCTGCACGCAGGAAAGAGAAATTTCAGTGATCGACCATGACTTTCGCGGTCGCGACATCCAAGTTTCGATTGGATATCAACACAGCTAACAGCATTCCTTTCCTTCAGCCCTTCTCAGGTAGAGATGCTTCTCCCGCACCTACTCCTGAAATTCGCATCAATGGGGACGTCGTCAACAACTGCGCAGACTTCTGCTGATGGGTAGCAATTTGACGATGAACGCAAGCAACGTGCTTGCGTGGCGAAGGCTAGTGCTGCTTTCAGCCATCTTGAAGGACGTTTCTGTAGAAACCACGGTCTGAAGCTAGTTACCAGACTTTATATCTACTGCTCAATGCTGCTGTCTATACTGGTGTACGGCGGTGAAACTTGGAAATCGTATCAGCGGAAATTGCTCCATCTGAGCCATCTTCACTTGTATTGTCTGAGAGGCATCTTGGGTATACAGTGGCTGAACGTTGTTCCGAATTCTGTGGTATTGCGGAGAGCGGACATGGGTAGAACAGAATCCATGCTGATGCTGAATCATCTTTGTTCGCCAGGTCACATCCGTCGGATGGGCGATGAATGTATTATAGAGCAGCTGATACGTGGGCAGATGAACTCAGGTGAGCTAAATGCTGGTGGTCACGAGCGGAGATACCAGGATGTTATCCATGGAGGTTTTTTGCATTGTAACACTGATTTTAGATGTTAGGAATAGTGAGCGTCGAACCGGAAGGTCTGGAGAAATATTTTCTGGCCGGGCGTCCACAAGTTTGGTGAGCAATTATTGTGCGACCGTGAATGGTATTCTGCGGCGCGCAAGTGATCCATCAGTGCTATAGGTCGTGGTGCGTTGAGATGTATGCGGCCTCGAATGCGCTGGCCGTTTGGGACTAATAGATTATCAACTCTACATTTTGTTCATATTTTTGACATTTTTCTTCCTAGTTTAGGCCATACCACTAACGCCCCTCCCCGTTTATTTATTGAGAGAGAGAGGAGTTTCAACTGCGTGCTAGCTTATCGATTGGCTAATCAGCATCGGCCGGCTGGACACAAAAGCCTTACTCACACACCTCCTGATCCTATTCCTTCGGGTTCACACTGAATACACGGTATGAATGGAGCCACAGGTGGTGCAGCGCAAGCCGAGCTAGATATATGACTTTAACCACACCACAGTATAATGTTACCGATTTTGTTGAAAATATATTTGTTACGGCCCTGTGTCTTACGCCAACACACGTGGCTCAATGTGACTCATTTCTTCGCCTCGAACCTGATCAGCAAGCACTGCGCCCGGGTTGTCGCGCCCAGGCGCGTATCCTGTGGCCAGCGTTCAGAGACAGATAGACCGTTATCACGTTACACAAGCAAATATTTAGTCTGACGGTTCCGATCCAAACGGAACACACATTAGCGTTATGCGTTCCTAAACTTCGCTGCCTATCAGGACAGTGAGCACTTCTCCTACCTCCAACTTAGACGCATCTAATTTTTCGTCTTCGTGTGTGCCGGCCTACAAGTATGGGATTCCCAGACGCGAAGAACAACACAACTTTCAACACCGTGTCTCGGAATATGGAAGCTCCAGCAACGCGTCAAACTAACGGACAGGAAGACGTGAGTTAAACCCCATTACCTTAGCGCCACACGACATCAGGTGTTCCTGCCCGTTCAAAATTGCCGGCACACCGTGTACATCTGGGTGCAGTTCTTTTGGCAACCCGGACATTATTTTACATCGCACGTGAGTCCCTCATATCTGTTTCTTTTCAATCATTTTCGCGACTGCAACCAATCCAATAACACATAACAGTTCTCAACCGCGTACCGTTTTTGTAACAGGTTGCGTGTGTTGGGCTGTATTTATTTTTATGGAGCCCACACGCTCGTGGATAACACGTCTTAGCAAACAGAAGGCCTTATTATTCGATATCCGCGGGACAGCTGCATCTATGCAAAGATGTGGAAGAAGCGCCGGTGAAAATTTGTTCAGATGAAGCAGGAAAGTAGATAGGACTCGATGATTTGGTATAGTAGCTGTCAAAGCACAACGGAGATGAATACCAACGTAAACCCTAGGGTGATTTCATCGTTACATTTCGAAACATTGATCTTCAAACTAGTTATTAAATGCCAGATGGACCTATCCGAGGGAGAAGTACAACAGTTTGTTGGTGACCCCGAATCATACTAACCCTTTACTGCGGCATCCTATTCAGGCGTAGAGATCAGGACGAGGAGTAAACAACCCAGACTAGGGTATCTAGCACAATCTGGAGATAGATCTGCAAAGGCCTCAATTCAATTTCGCGCCAATCTCAAAAATGAGCGAAGCTATCTGGTGGTCAAAGGAATCCTTTGTAAGTGGTTTTGACAGAGCCATATGATGGCAAAAATATACGTTGATGCAAGTCCTGGCGGCCCGTGTCTAACTAACGACGACGTTGCAATATTACTCCAAACAACCCAGCATATAACTGTGTGTAGAATGGCAGCCAGAAAGTGAGTTTGATCTCAATTTAACCTGAAGGTCTGAAACGATTATTCGGGGACTACCTCCTGGATTACTAGCTAAATGGGCCGACGAGGCCGCAGTCAAAACTCCTCACAATCGTTGACCACTATTCACAGATCTAACACGTTTCATGGAAGAATTTGTCAACACTGCTTGCATGAGTTACAATGAATAAACGATCAGCATGAAGTCTGATTTATATAGACGATCAAGGCAGATGAATGCACCGTCGTTTCCAAATGACATCGAAAGGAACATGCAATTGGTGAGAAGTGACGATCCGATCACGAGTGACGTTTGGTGTTCCCGCTTTTTTATTCCGTTTGATGGGATACGCATTTTCCTGAACAGCGTCCGACAGAGCAACGATTCAAAGTAGCGCGAACTATCTACTTGTCTCCACTGCTTGAAATTCAACTGCACGACCAAGGAAAATGGGAGTTATAACGCTCAAGAACATGATCGGAAAGAACATTTCATGTCATACGTCGACCCGCCTGTTGCAGTCGTTGCAGAACCATCCACAGTCACCAGCCATCACGCAGTTGGATTTCGCCTGCAGGATACACCCACGGCATCACAAGAATAATTCCTTGTTAATTCCACCAACCTTTCTGTTTTCTTACGTTATGGGTAGAGTTTTAGTCGAACATGTGCTTTTCTATACAACGGATCAGTTTGTGTTAATGTCGTTGAGTCAGCAGACAGCAAACCCGTAATGCAGAGGAGCTGTAGGCAATTCAAACTATTTAAGCTAAATCCAGAGATTGTTTGAATTATTAGCCATCCAGATTCAAAGAGAACTGTTCGTACTAAGTAACTGTGATCAGTGAAGATTGCCAAAGTTATATGCATTCCTCCTCGACACTTAGCAATTACTGTCATAGCCGCATCTGCGGTGGTATGTCGTTCGATCTATACTCATGTCCTAACATAAGTGCCTTGACTGGATACGATGCTCCAAATTAGTGGTCAGCGAAAGGAAAGAATCACGTGATTAAAATTTCTAAATTGAAAGTCATTGAGCACAGCTGTTAGGTCAACCTCCGCACGCTTGGCAGTGCAAATCAGGTGTACAGACGAATTGCAAGCAAACTGGAAAGATTGTGCCAACAGGGTTTTATAGACGTGGACCACATAAAGTAAGAGGGAATACTCTCTGGATGATCACCATGCTATTGGGAAGATGGTGACCTCAGTACGCTTGGCCGACCGTCGTTATGAAGTAGCTCTTCGTTGGCGTCCCCGATAATTTTTGTCACAAAACAACAAGTCCGTTGGTCTCAAACATTTGTACGTGCTACGACGACGCTTTTTGAAAAGTGGTGATTTGGCTCCGCATTATTTCCACAAAGTTGGCGACAATATAAGCCGGGGCCGTGCCAAGTTAGCTCCTGAAGACAGGACAGACAATTACTGGTTGTATTTACCTCGACGCCCCTCGTTTCATCCAGTCAAGCCACGGAAGTTGTAAATTTTCTTTGAAGGCCCATCAAAGCATGCAAACAAGTCATGAAGTGACCGGTTGTTCTGGGAGCATGATGGAATGAATTCATAAGTCAGTGTGTTGCTGTCAATTCGACAGGAGAAGATTGTAGCTATGGTAGAAATTAAAACGACGTCTGATCAAATTCGCGTACCATAGGAAGATATTGATGCGGTGAGCATTTCTAGTGGTAGAGCGCTGAGATGCAGGGAGCTGCGCCAGAATATAGCATGAGTGTTCATCATTTTTCCGCAGCTTGACCCCTCAACTGCGCCACAATTCATTTGAGAAGAACGATTTCAGATAAAGCGGAACATGACATTGTCAGCGGATTGCGAAGAAAAGCTTCAATGTTGACGACTTTCTATCTAATACGACCATCGGTAGCGCTGGACATTTTGTTAACCATCTAAAAGTCATGTTTAGCGGCAGGCACCTCCAACGTCGCGAGGTAGACAAGTAACAAGAAGAAGTTATTTTATAGCTACCAGAATCGGGACGTGCGGTACTTACAAAATTTATCATTCTCGACTGACTCAAGATGTAAAAGACACCTGAATTGAAATGGGACCTTAAAAATGTTGCCGGTAATTTTGATGTTCGACCGATGGGCAAGCATCTAAATCGAAGGGAAACGCTTCCCTGTGTTTCCTTGATCTGCGTGCCATTCAGACATTTTGTGCCTGTTACACTGACAAAATTCCGCCAATTTTGAGGAAGTAGCGAAATCCAGTCCAGAAGATCGTCCATTTCTCCACAAAAATTGGGACCCTTCTATCTTCCTTCATCTTCACAAAAGTTTCTACATAATTTTCCGGTACCGTCCACATCAAATAATGGAGAAATTCTTCGGCTGTTCATTTTCTCTATCCTGAAAAATCTTTTTTCTGGCATGACCTTGAACATAAGGTCAACGTTAACCTTTTGAAGCGAGAATTGTTGTAACTACTGTAATGCAAGACCGAAACCAGCAGGCGCGCACTAGTTGAATTTGAATTGGTGACGAAGCGCGCTGGTGTGTTGTCGGCGCCGTTTTTGTAATCGTTTGTGCAAGTCGTGTGCATGGCTTACTGGACCTTTGGCTCATGCTTGTTTCTTGTTGTTTCCTTTTACAGGATTGTTGCTGGAACCCCCTGCTTCGGAAGAACGCTGTCCCCTGGTGTCTCCACATTGCCCCAAAGTTGGTCCGTAAGTGTAACGGACAACCAGAGCGGTAAACAGCCGGCTTGCATGCTACATTACTCAGCATTTTTTATCGAACACTAAAAATTTTGAGAATTTCCGTTTTAGAAACAAGTGAGCCAAATGCTTCTTCGAAACTAGAATTTTCCTCAATGAGTATGTCCGTTTTGTAACTTTATTTTCATAATTGGTGCATTGTAAAATTAACAATTTTGAGTACGGTGTGCGCTTCACGTTACCCCGTGTACGCTGATCACGCTTATCTGAGCGTGTTTCTCACAGATGCGTTGAGAAATATACCATTATTATTATTATTACTTCCTAATGGATACCCCGGCAATTAAATAAGCTCCGCACATCTCGGGACGGTCTCGTAGAAGGTAATGAATTTGCCTTTTGTACTAAGTGCATAGCAACACTACCATGGGTCGACCAGTTTTTACACAAAGAAGTAATAACCCCGACTGAGTGGGACGGAGTAGCGATTTCCAGCTGCGTGTATCCAGCGACGTTTCTGAGAGAGGTTAGGGCACAGTGGTTACTTCAAAGTAATCGACGACTACCAAATTAGGTACCTCTCCCTGACGACCGTAGAGGGTCGAGTTGTTTTGATTTGTTTAACAGGTGTGCCTCACCTAGTGCTGGTAGCAACTGTTGTTGATAAACTGAACCATCAGATAGAGCGCGAACTGACATCGTCAACTGGATCCACTAGGTTTAGAAACGACCCAATAATCGTTTTGTACAGTGTGCTAGTTACTTTGGCCACTTAATCGGCATTTCCCTCGTTGACTGGAGTTATCTTTCAATTGTCTTAATCTTTGAAAACTGTAACAATATGATTCCACAAACTACTTCGGAAACATGGAAATAGTGGCGACTTTTGGTCCTTTTCATTCCTAATCGGTATAAATTGCGGTATAAATTGCCAACCCTCTTGCATCAGTGGGCTCCTGAGGACGTACAGTGCTGCGACAATGACAGAAGAAATTTTTGACCTCCGCTACTAATCGTGAGGGCTCCCACATGTAAAGCTGGGGTGCCCAAGCTAGCGGTACCGTCGAAACCCAACAAGTTTACAGTCACCACCGATGCACACAGGTTTATCCCTCCCATTTAAAAGACGTGAAACAGAAAATAAGTGCATGAAAAATATAGGTTTGATTCCTAGGAACCATACTTTCAGATGTCAAGGTTAACTCCGTAAATGAAAAAAATAAATAAGGCAAAAAAGGAAATAACAGTAACGGCAAATAAGGTTGCGAATTTGACTAAACTAAATGCTAAAGGCAAAGTACTAGGGAATCTTACTGAAACGAACTTCCCACGGCATATCCGGTAAGAAAGTTGGCCAACACTCATCAATCTTTCTTTTGAACTCTGTCACACTGTCAGAAGATATTTCGCATTGTGGAAGTACGTTTCAACGTTTGGTTACTTGACGTACATAGAAGTTAGCACCAATTGATGTAGCCACTCTCTTCTTCTTCACCTTGAGTCTGTAGCCTTGGGGATGTAAAGAGGTAGGTAAGATTCGGACTATTACTTTAAAAATCTGGGAAATTTTTGTCAGGTCTCACTTATTCTCTTTTGCGCAAGGGGATAACACATAAGGTTTTCTCAATCTGTATTCGTACGACCTATTCCGCATTTCTTCCGGCAGCCTTTTAGAGCACCTCTGAACTTTCTCGAGTACTTTCGCGCCTTTTGCCACATGCAGGCTCCAGGCCTGCAAGCCGTCAGCCAGATGTGGACTGACATACGCTGCATAAAGGGGCAAAACCTCCGGTCTTCTTGACGCGAACGTATTCCTCAATATTTACAGCGCTTCATTTCTTTCTCGGGTCGTCCCTAAACACTGCTTGGAAAGTCGGATATTCCGCTCTTCGGCCATCCCCAATCGCCTCAGCTCCTTCTCCTCACCCTCCTTGGTGAGACACCTGGTCGACCGTGGCTGTTCCCCAACAGGCAGCTGATCACACTTGTTTATATTCAGTGGTAACTCCCATTCCCCTGACCACATGTTAACAGTATTCTGGCCATCCTGCATGCGCGTGTTGTCAGGATTTCTTACAATTTTTATACAACAAGCAAAGATGTAGTGGAAACATTAACCAACGCACCTTCTGTGAACCCTTTGTCTGCTATCTTTGTGCAGAAGGTTTGGTTCTTGAAGGAGTCCTGTATTCATCCTAGCAGCACTGAGGGAGGACCAAAGGCCCTTAGGTTGATCGTTAGCAATCGGTGGCTCAATGAATCGAATGCCTCCCAGAAGTCCAAGTAGCAAACCTCAACTTACTCCCTCCTTTTCAAACCCCGCGTTCTCATTCAGGAAGCAGTCCAGATTGGCGAGAAAAGGTCATCGACTAACAAACCCAAGTTGGTCGGCGGAGAGAAGCCTATTCTCAGTAAGGTGCCTCACAATCTTATCCTTAATAGTTCCTCCCAGCAATTTCAAGACAGCTGATATGAAACTTACTGGTCAGCATTTCTGAATGTGTACAACCATTGCCATTCAACAACAGAATGAGAGGCTCGTGCAAAACATCAATGGGAGATTTGTGTCCTCGAATGAATGCAGTCTCGCCCCGTAGCCTTATTCACACCTTGAGTGCCGAACCTGTCCTTAACTTTTGCCCCACCTGTTTCAACTTTCTCCATCACGAATCTCCTTACAGCCTCTGTGCTAAGTCCAGTTGCGGTAGTTCTAGTGTCCGGAATGTGCGCCACCTCGAAAACCGACCGAAAGCCTCTGTTCTCTGTAGCGGCGATTCAGTAACATTACCTTCAGTATCAATTATGCTTTTAAGTCCTCTACTGACGCCTCCTTTGGTCTGGACGAAGATAAAGAAAGCATTGTGGTTATTGCGCGGGCTCTTGGCCACACTCATTCTCATATTTGTCCTGCATTTATTTTGTACTTTGGAATACGCTTTTCTAGACACCTCGTATCAACAGAATCTGACGGCGACTATGATAAGCCCTCCAGATTATTTGTATACAGTCCACGCTTTCTTTTTGCGCCTCTACGCCTTTCCAACTCTACTTTTTCACCTAAGAGACATATCTTTATGCCGACTACGTTATGATGGGGTAGAAGTGTCAGTTGGTTGCATACGAATATATTTTGCTATGACCTAGGCCTCGTTGACATACAGAATAGATTGACCATGTCAGTCTATTAAACTCAACCGTTTCGCATCCGGCCTTAGTCTGCGAATGGTCTACGGTATCATACGGGGGTCGACGCGGACAACTAAACTACACATATATGATCCCATGGTCGCTCTGGCATTAGGGTGTTCCAACTTTCAAGTCCAAAGTATGATTGTTGCATCCAGATCTAAAACTGTAGCGCTTTGAACATCCCACCATCTAGTGACCTCACCGACGTGCTGAAGCAATGCGTTTTCATTTAGAAAAGCCGACACTGCCTCACCGAATATACCACTGGCAGCATGCATCAATCTCCAATCCATTTCGGAAGCGGCGAAATCTCCTACTATAGGGATTCGCTGTGACAAATTTGCTCGCCTTCCGATAACACCGGATAGTTGCTGATTCTCCTGTTGGTTGAAAGATGGGCTTTTATAAAAGTAGGGCAACAACACCGTTGTTTTGTTGTTATTTGCTGAACAGCTTAACAGTTGAATATTTCCCATTTTTAACACCTTCTTGGCGCTGGCCATGGTGCCGCACTATTAACAACAGAACTTTCCCACCCATTCTATCATCTTGTCCAGCCACACTGTGGATAAAATATTCAGGAGGACGAGTAGTACCGACGGACGAAACGGTAAGTAATATGATCGCCTACCGAATAATTACACGTTAGGTTAGATGGTGCCGACTCGAACTCACTGGCACAATAGCTGATGCTGTTTGGCCGAATGGTCCGTATGTATGTAGTATGTATGCATGTAGTATGCGTTCATTCTAGTAGCTGCATAATCTAATCGACGTGAACAATAAAGAACGTGAAGCGTTTTATGTCACGCGTCTGAATAATCATATGTTGCGTGTTCAGCATTTAATAATAATAATAATAATATATTTCTCAACGCATTTGTGAGAAACACGCTCGGATGTGCGCGATCACGACAGATAATTACATGCGGTACAAAGCAACAAATGGATATATAACAAGACAAACATGAAATCTGTTGACAAAAGAAGACGTAATCGAAGGGAAAATAGTTACAGTTTACAATGTTCGATTCACACATAATGACAGAAGGTAGTTCGTCTGTTCCACGGATTCAGACCAAAAATGAGATGTTACATTAATTTACCTTTTACAAGGTTAGGTAAAGACGACGTTTCAAATATTTCAAGGTCAGGCGAGGAAATACGTGCAAATTGATCTTCGAAGGATTTCGCCGTTATTTGACGTAATTTCATTCGGAAAAATGTTGAAATAGTTCAGTTTCGGCGAACGAGGACGGAAAGTTCTAAAATTAGGCGAAGAATTGAGCG
>JTDE01008692.1:6896-20152 GCA_014338405.1 Paragonimus skrjabini miyazakii | reverse complement strand
ACAAAGTCTTACGACAATGAAATTAGCACATCATTGTTTGTAACCTTGTATGAAATAATCAGTCTGATAACAAAACTTTCAGCAAAATAACATCATACGAACTCGTAGTGTAATTTTTTATTACCAGATCAGTCAACTAATTGTAACCGGAACATTTTAACCGAGTGCGCTGAATGTAAGGCAAGGATATACTAATGCATAATAATATTCCAAAATTCTCAACAGTTTTCAACGTTCAATTAGTTAACCGTAAGTCTTGTTTCTGTACAACACATCTGATTGTAGAGGAAAAGAAGTTCGAATTTTCTTTCGAAAATGTGAAAGTTTGCGCTTCGGTTATTAAATGTTTTACTCGTATTCTAAAACGTTTGGTAAAACGGCATGCTCTAAATAATGCAGAATATTGGATTATGTGAAAATTACCCGAATATAATTGGTGATTTTCCAGTTAGTGAAAACAGTGAACCGCTGTCATAAGTAACGAACGTGAACTGAGAATTAAAGCTATACTTGTGTTTAAAAAGAATCAGACTTGTAATTATAGAACACATACGACTTGAGAAATACGAACCGGAGTCAACATTATGAGAATGAAACACTCGTTTCTTACCACAAAAATAGGATGGGATAAATGTAAGTTTTTAGTTATGTGAACACATCTTGATATCACTTGAACTAAAAAGCATACTATAGCGAATGCGTAGATTATGGGCCCATGGATACTTTGTTATCATATTACTTGTGTTGTTTTGTATATATAGTGTGGAAAGAATTTGTTGATCTGGGTGAGTTACTTTAAATTAGTTCAGTCCCTTAGTGTTACGTCAAACAATAAGATGATGACTGATCATATCTTCTAATTTCTTACACCAAAGAAATACAATATTTGGAAAATTGTAAGCAAAACCATTGTTTCTGTTAAATACAGTTTGCTGACTGAACTTGTAACATACAGTTGCCAGTGGTTAATACACTGTATTTGGAAACAGTTTCAGATGAAACAACTGCGAGTAAGCAGATATTGGTATTAAAAATCACAAAGCCTAATAATTTGTGACGCAACCAGTAGAGGTCAGAATGTCTCTCAAATACTTCCTTCTGATTTGCTTCCTCGCAGTCGACGAGATAGAACGTGGTAAGATGGACAGCTATTCATTGATTCGACTGATTCAAACAAAGTTAACTTCTTTACCAAGTGGATACGCGACACTCGACTTATTGCGATTACTAGTTAATTTATTTGTCGTATGTATAGTAGCACCCTGTCCAAGGGATATTCAGATCGATCTAGAAATTGCTTACATCACCGAATAAAGCAACATAAAAGAATTTCAACAGTAGAGTGATGAATGTCAGAACATACGATGTTTTTTGGAACAATTCGATACTACTTTTAGATACAGTCTGCCATACAGCAAATGATATTGTAAAATCTGCTAAAAAACTGCATGTACCGATCTACTTTTGGACACAGTGTACCTAGATTGTGGTTGATTAATTCGTTACCAAGATAAATGTTTTGTGATATGAGGGTGTTTACTGCATTTACACAGAAGAGGACACCATTTTGTGATTGTTTCTGTCTTTGTCATCCCTAACAATCTCCGATACATTTTATGTAGTGGATACGATACTCTCCATTTAAGCCAACTTTGAGCCGTCAAAGTGACAAACTGGGAAACTAAAATCGGGTAGAACAGACTGCACGATTGATGACCCTGCTAATTTGGTTAAATCTCATCAAGCACATGGTGAAATGGTTGCGATTCTCTAGCTGAGTCGAATAAGGTTAAGGGGGGAAATGTGAGGTCACATACACATGCAAACGACGAAACTGCTTAAATACAACAGAAGTTTCAAACTGACCACAACCTGTCTGTACTGACGTGTTGGCAAGTGCCAAGCAGTTGAGAATTCTGAATTTTTGCGTACTATTTTCGATTACTAATAAGTGGCCGAGGATTTGGTTAATTTCAAGTTGAATATCACCCAGAATTGATCGGTTAGAGTTAACAGGACAGTTACCGTGTCCCTTCTTAAAGTGAACGGGCAACTTGATCATTACTCACAAGCGACTGGGGCTGAGCGTTCCTAAGCTTTCCTAAGGTGAGGTCAGTGGCGCTGTCGTAAACACTGTTGCCTGATAAAAAGCGTAGCCTTAGCTGTGGTCCCGGCAGTGGCTAGTATATGCACTACTGATGAGCTCCAATGACAGCGAAACTCGATTCCAGTGTTTCTTTTCAAAAGCGGCCGACTGGAAAGTCTATGCGAATACGACGACTGCGATCAATCGTGTGTAATGTTCAAGGTGAAATTGTTTTTGGATTTACATTCTATTACCTTACACTGTCAAGCCCAGATATTTTCTTCTTCTATCCCGAAATATGCTCTTTAATTCGGCAGTGCAACTGGCTATCTGCCCTACGGATGTTGGCAGTTGGGCACTAACTTTTGAGTTCCTAATTTCAGTGTGATATGGTATTCAGAAGGGTTGTTTCCATAAAGGTTGGAATTTGTTAACGGGTTGTAAGGAAAACTGAAAATAACCCAACATTATTGATTGTGTATGCGATAGAACTCCTCCAGCGTATTCTTAACAACACCGATTCATTAGTTGGAAAACCATCACGTTAAAACAACAGCCGTCCTCGATTGACGATATTTAGGCTTGCTGATTTTGCATATAGGAATCACGAGATGATAATTTGCCTTCAGAATGGTCATTTGCAGCTCTAATCGTTTTGGTGGATACTCCGTAAAAACAAATTTGTTTGGTTTTGCAAAGAGTTGTTCAAACCATGCCACGTTTATTGAATTGGCAAAGTACATTGAAGGCAAAGATGTTGAATATATCCTGTGTGTCTGTAGAGAACTAAACGCTCAATTAACCCCTTGGGTTGTCCTCAGATTCTGACATATGTGGACGTACGTTAGTCGGTAGTCACAAACGCAGTCATACAAGCAAGAATATTTGTGAGCTGGCTCACCAGGTCCGCAAACTGAATAGTTCCATTTTAGTCGTTCGTTCTGGTGGAATACACCGATAACTCGACGGCGATAAGGTTGCTTACTACTGTCGATTGAAGCCTCACAGATGTAAAGGAAACTTAAAAGTTTAACAGCCAACAAAAGTATCAGCAAACATCTCACAGCACCATCACAAACTTGTTTGTGATTCTTGCCTTGAAAATAAAATTTCACTTTATAAGTCTCCTTCAAGTATGCCGGTGGACCAGCAACTGAATGGTTGACTTGTTCCGTCGCTTCACATATGACATCACTAGATACTTCAGGCAGCATATTCATGAACATTGAAACAGGCTTAATACTAGCCATAAGAATCTTGTCTACACCAATTCGAATAATACATCTAGTTAACTCAACACTGTTTCATTGTTTTATACAATACTCACTTTTAGAGTAATGCGCGTCACAATCAACCATGAATGTGACACAGTCGTGCCTGAATTCAATAACAAAGAGCAAGCAAATTAAATCACCGTGCGATCGATATTTGTTGGTCTGCTGGACTTACATCAAACTGGATGAAGCGGTTTGCCTATGGTACATAAACGTATCCGGTACTGTTACGGATAACGTCAAGAAAAGTTATCCTTTTCGGCCCAGTTACAGAAAGGCAACCATGCCACAATTTACTGACTATAGTAACGAAGACGAGGTATACATTAGCAGACTTAAAACTTTTCCATATAATTCACATTGTCTACCATTTTTAGCGTTAAGTTACTTCGATTTATCGTAGTCTGAACTCGATAAGTTTGAGTGGGATTCTGTCGATATAATCATCGTGGACTATAATCTGTCCCACATACTTCCACAACTAAAATTAACAAACGTCAAACGGGAACAAACGTAATATGCGCACGAATTATAGAAAGTCGTTTTAAAACGCTTTTTTGGTTTGCGGGATTTCAGTTCAGGAACTGTTGAAGCATGAAGGTAATTACCGTGGTTGCTTTTGAGCGCTTGATGTAGCTTCCTCATCGCCAAGTCAATCTGGTTTTGTACTGTGACGACAAGCTTTCTGAAAGCGAAAATAATGTTGCGCGGCTGACGATAACATTTTTTATGTAACTCATAGTTCAACCGCTTCTTGACAAAGGTAAGTTAACCCAAGGCATGATAATGTGGTCAAACTGATTTGCCTGACAAAGTAAAGTTTTCCTTGTAACATGCTAATCGAAGAAATAATCAATGCCATTTTGAAAATGAACACACACCTACAATAAATACATACATAGAAAAGAGATGTGCAATCGGTTCTGGAAGCCGTACACCAATTTATTCATTCTAATGTTCTCAATGATCTGTCATGATTAACTATTCGCCAAAACCCTTCGTACTGTAGACAAAAGTCGTTCACGCATACTAGATTACAAAGAGCGACTTCATGTCCTCTGTCATCGAAATGGCATAAGATCATTTGTCATGCGTTATTACGTCTGTTTTACAAATCTCCTTTACAGACGATTTACCACATTGCAGTAAAAGCGTCCACAATATATAATAACATTTTCTATCAATTGTGCACCGTCTAATTTGAACACGTCTGATTCCAGTCAACAAAGCGACCGTCAGAAAAAAGAAATGTGAGTATGCTGACAATGTTCACACTATTATTTAACTACCAAATGTATGCTGTTCCATGGAACGTTGAGCAGTGCATGTATAGCCAACGGCACCGAATATCAGAACCAGATCACGTCGCTAAAAACGTGGTGCTATTGATATGAATAATACGACTGAATATAAGAAATAAACGTCAGCACAACGATTGGCTACAATTAGCCGTCAAGGGTCTGAATACATAACAGGTGCATACACAGGAGACTGACAGGCGATGTGGGAATAAATAGAGCAAGTGCTTAGCTGAACAAGATCACGGGGATGAGTGCGAAAGGGTTAAACGAGTGGAATTTTGACCTCCGAATATGTCCTACATACAGGGCTTTTCAGTAAAACTGTGCACCAGCAGAAAGTGAGTGTAAGCGGCATATCATTCACGCGTTTTCAACCTATTTTTCGGAACGTCTGTCTTCCTTCCAATCGAATATTACTTGTATAGATGCTGTTCACAGCAAATCTTTTTAAAAATTGTGGAGTTGTACTCCATTACATAAGATTAGCTGTGGTTCATTTTCTTTTGGCATGGTATGCATGAAATCGCGAGGTAAACATTCAGGACCTAAGGGGCGTTTCTCAATGAGAGAGTCATCTGCACAATAAGGAAAGTTTCATCACAATGAATACATTAGTTAGTCATTCTGAATAAAGTTTGATAACATTTGTTTCACCTTTCTCCACACACAGATTTCTATTTCACTAATCGTTGTCACTTCAGTTTCGGAATGGATTCTGCTATCCTCAATGTCACTTCCCGTTTGAAGTCTACTCTGAAAACTGTCTGGAAAGTAACAAATATCAACGGCGTTAACCTCGTTGGCTGTTTGATCTTTCAGCATCGACATCACTTCAGTGATGTCACTAGTTTGATTACTGCGATCTTTATTGGTGGAACTATCGAAAACTTCCCCATATTCACTACACATTTGGAAATTACTGGTGAACTTAATTATGAATCAGCTAAGTGCAAAACATCAATAGAATGAACCAAGAGCTAAGTACATGGACAGTTTTATATAATTGTCATTTGCTCTGAAACACCCGCTGCGACATCCCACGTGATGTTTACGCGAAAAATATATTAACCATTGAATACTGAATACAAACGTATCACATTGGTTGAATCCGAAGTTCATTTTGTGCATTCAATCTTTCTACATAACTTTCAGATGATGGGTACATATTCGGTGGTAAGTAGTTGGTGATACTTCAGTGAAACACTGCAAAACTCAAGTGCAGTCTTTCGAATTATGAATGCAATACGCCGGACGTGGAGTAACAACGGTGTCGCTAAACCTTATATTGTTTTACAGTGGTTAAATATTATGCTAAGAGTAAGTAATACAGACTTTTTTAACGAAATGTATTGATTATATGCACTTATTAGTCCAGTAGATAAATGTGCAGTGTCCTGGAACAATATATCTACTTAACGAGTGATCTCTGTAAATTGCTGTGAACATGATGTTCAGCCGGGCTATGTTGATGGTACGAGCAAATCAATTGTCCGGACTCGATGCAAGCCTCGACAGTTTCAACCATCGTGGAACTTAACGTTCAAATAGGGAAATTTGCTACATTCCTTATAACAGCTGACGATCAAAATGAAGGGGGCATCAGCTGTGTATGCGTTTGGCATTTTTCAGAATAATCACCTACGTATTTGGTTTGTATGACATATATACCGTTATAATCTATTACGAAACTGCTACATCTGCACTTGAACGAATGCATTCAACAGATTAACATGGTTCATAATAGTGCTGTTAACCTGGTATGTCATCTCATGTCAAACAAATGTTATTTCTACTTAAGTACTGAAGTTTTTCACTAATCAAAAATTAAATGAATGTTGGTAGAATGGGTGGAGAATTTGATCTGTTGAAACGTTCTTGCGACATGACTGCATTAAAATGATGGAGTGAGTTTCAAAGGACAGACGTTGAAAGCTTCTGCTAGGGACGAACTCCTGCCAACAAATATGCATGAAAGGCTTATTCTAGAGAACAACGTTTGCGCTACAGTGAAACAGTAGTTTACATAACTAATCCGTGGAAAAGATTGTTATCGGTTGTCCCGCTAATTCGTTGTAATTGATAAGAGATTAATCAAACCATACACTGTAGAGAACTGCCTTAGAGGAGCTTCCATATTTGTGGACGACTGACTCACTTCTACCCAATCACCTGGACAGCGAGATCATGTTACAGGCTTCGACTCGGGCGTCATAAGGACCAGTTCAAGAAGTTCGCGATAAACACGGCTGATAATGCCCAAATTTAACCATTTTAACGCAAGCCGGGCTCCATGAACCACGCCCAGCATTGTAACCATATTCTGTCAAAAAACAGGTGAATGTTTATTTCTAGACACTGTGCAGTGTTCACTTTGTACCTACGGCGAAAGTACATTATTATTCTACATTTGGTTTGATCGTTCTCAACCGTATAATTGATGATATGAAAAATTTTCACAGTCGCCAATGTGGTCAGTCGTGAGTGGGAGAACGACCAGCTGTCAAATCTCAGCATTGTTCAATTTGGAAAGTTAATCTTTGTGTTGACTCAAATCAGTATCCGATGTAGAGAAGCGTGCACAGATCTTAACACAAATGGTAAAAAGAACCCGAAATTTACATGACAAACTGTGATAGATGATTGTCGACGGTTAATAATTCCGAAACACTGTCAATCGCCTGAGTGAAAATAAGCGCAACAACGAATAAGACATCGTTGTATGCCATCAGTGAGGCAGGAAGAGTTCAGGTCACAGTATTCTGTCTGTGTCGGCACTGTAGAGAGTGGCATTATGCAGGAGTTCGCCAAGTTCGAAATCTTATGTGCCGGAAATGCGGAAACCATGGATACAAAGCAGTTTATGCAGAAAAGTAGCCCTATACATGTGTCTCCGAGAGCCTAAAAAGACTAGTCCAAACAAGGTAATCAATTCAGCGTTGCGTTAACGGTAATCGCCTGCCACATTTCGACCAACAGAAAGTAATTTTTGACTTCACGGACTGCAACGAAAGTATGCAGTCAAGCTGACGCCTGTCGTATACCGAGTCCCCACCGTTGTAACAAGATCGAGAAGGCTAATCTCTTCGCTTGCAATATATCGTCAAACATTCAAAACTGGTCACTGCTAATCAGTAGAACAAATACCGGCTTGGTGGTATGCCATCGAAACTCTTTATTTCTCAGGAAATTGCGAGCTGACAACCATAGTTTGCAGTATGTAACTGCATCTGTCAAATAGAAGTGATATTTTCTTTTCAACTAGATTGTATTAACATACGTAGTTTACTTGGAACAATCGACAGTGTGAATGTGAAACCAACTGAATGTTTGTCGGTTTTTGGTTAAATGCAGAGTTCGCTGCAAACAGCAGACCATCATTACAATGTAAATTCGATCGCATTGCAATATATTGAGACAACATCAAATTATCAAACACCAGACGATAACAGCAATAGTCTGTGTATCAAATCATCCTCATATGATGGCTTCTCATGAAATACCATAATCGTTCAAATTTGTCATGCCGTTATCTGGCAGTCCCGGAACACTATATGAAATGTAAGTCAGTGCACTTGATCGAAAGAAATAAATTAACTTGTATGTTAAAATATACAAAGCATTAAAAAACATTGTGAAAATGAAAAATCTTCTCTCACTTCTAGTTAACAAGCAGCTGGAGCAATGTAAGCATGCCATAATCCAATTCCAGTTGGGAAATCATACAAACTATGTTTAGTGAAATATCAACAATCGAATCTAGCCCTCCTGTTACCTAGTTGGAATTGTAAGAGCACAACTGAGTTCAGTAAAACACTTTATGAGGATTAACTGTATAAAAGTTACCACGGCTCACCTATTGAAAGTACACCAATGGAACTAACTTTCAGTACTTATTGAAGTATTTGGTATTTCAAGGAAGTTTATTATCTGGAGAATATTTTCAGTGTCCAGGTAGACTATTGCACGTTATTAAGTCCAATATCTTATGGCCAATTTCAAACCATTTGTATTTGCCTAGCCAATCAGGCGGAAATCGACGGTAAGTATACCGTTTATTATTGCTGTGTAATGGAATGTAATTAGTTCAAGTACTCTACGCTTTCATGTCACATTTTAGTGTAAGATGAACAGTAATGTTTTAGTTTAACATAAGCTAAGGTGAACTTTATGCCTTCGTCGGTGTGACGGTTTGTTTAACAATGCATTTTATGCATTATCTGTGAAGAATGGACTAAATATCTGCAACAAAGTGAGTGGAAAAGACGGCAATTTGCCTTGATCTCTCATAAAATGTTGTAACAATTACAGTCATATTCGTTAGATCAACCAATATTTTTTCTGCCGCGTTTCAATAAATTTGTGGTGATCTTCTCACGAATGGTTTTTGTCATTCTATCTCTTTGAACACTTAGCTAACAGTGCACAAAAAGACATTTTTCTATTTAGCCAGGATTCATCTTATTATTCATAATCTTTCATGTTTCGAATATGAGACTTTGTTTCTTGAACATGCCAGTCGCTTGCGCCCCTAAATTAATTACTAACCGATCAGTGACTGATTATACGATCAGTTGGGCAGACTTCCCTGATCACTATTGTTTCACTTTGTGAAATTTCTAGACCTTGGTTCAATGTTTATTAAAACAAACCAAAGCATTTGAACATTTTATGTGAGGCACTGGAAGTGTAGGTATACCGCAAGTTTACATCAGTAGGCAGCAAGACACCTAGGAGACTAGTCCAATAAAAACATGACAGTCCCGGAAGAAAGGAGACAATTATAGGTGGGCAGATACTGGCAAAGGATGCAAGGTCACATGCAAAAATGTCAACGGATTGCCTCACGATTCTGTATCTTTAAAAAACAATCCGGTAAACTTGTATACATTGCAATTATCATCCATTCATAGAGTACTCCGTTGGTTAATAAGAGTTTGGTGTGCGCAAAATTGAATTATAACTAGGAATGAATGTGTCAATAGGCTGTAAAGAAAGAATTGGTAACTGACGTTCACTGCTGCTCATCATTTTCAGCGGCTAAAAACATGCAGACTCGTAAGTTGTACTCTATACTGCAGGTCCGGCTGCAAATTACTCACAAAATCTGCATATGGTTAACTTGTGTCAAAAATAACAATCGTTCTTCATTTTCAAAGTTAATGACTACAGCTAATGATTTCTAATTCACAAACAAGCAGATGATGCCCAAATGATGATATGTATGTATTTGCATCACACATCTAATTGTCAATGTTGATAAAACTATGAGTGGATAAAAATATTCACAGGAAGGCAGCTGAACGTAGAAAACACTCAAACAGAATATTTAATTAACCCATATGTCTGGATGATCAGAATGTATAATGTATTATTCCGGAGAGCAAGGGATTTCTGCTCATAAATGTCTTTCTTGCACCATATTATGATTAGACCGACAGTGGACTTGAAATTCAAATCACGAGGAAAACTGCTCTTCGTTAATCGGTCATTAAGATAGGTTTGTAATATTTTTGCACCAACTCAATTTCTGTCGTTTACCTATACTACCTTCCTTAGACCTTGATTTGTACCGAGCAGGTAAGAGAGATAATTCGCTTGAATGTACATCTGCCTCATCTAAAATAAATGCGCGTCTTACACAAGATTCAAATATGACCAACTGATCTAAGAGTTTGCTTATCAAATGTTGTGACTGACTGAAGTGTAGCGATTTCGACTGTCAAAAATGAAATGACATTTATCGAACCGAAAATCTTTACGGAGAACTCGTCTTGACGGATTACACGATAGTCGAGCTTCGGTCTTATCAAAATTGAAGTGCTAATAGGAATTCGTTTTCCAGCTTCCTCGGTTACGAGGCAAATTTACGGCCCAAAACTATGGTAAAATCATAATAGATATAAACGAATCTCATGTTCATGATCTAGTGTAATCAATGTTTAGTTTACCTGATCATATATAAAAGGTGTACAACCAGAATATCTGTGTTCAAGCCAATCGGCGACCTCGCACCAAGGACACTTCATTAAGGGTCAATCCACTGATTTTCTGGAACTGACTGAATTTATCGATTACAATTTAAGTATTTAGAGTACCACAACTACAGCACCATTGAAAACAATAAACTGAAGAAATAAATGTACTACTCCCTCAGTTTAAACTTTCTTAGATCCAATTCATGTTACCAGTGTATACAGCTAAACGTTTGGCAGTAGCTGGTAGTTCAATTAGTACTTAGTAAATGACAGAATTTTACTAAAATTCTTTGTTGCACGTAATAAACCGTTTTCATTCAGGCTCTGATGCTAATTTCTGTTTGTTTTGCAGTGATGAGCACAGCTACAGGAAATTAGTTTGCTCTCCACACACGTTCAAGCAATATTGCTAATGAACATTTTTGTGTAACCCATTTTCTTGTTGAAATACAACTTGCGCAATCAATAAGTCCATTGTTCTTCTGGTTACGATTATATTGTCAACACGTCCGAGTTAATTCTGAGTTACCCATTTTGTCACCAAATGCCGTGCTTGATTTTTATATTTCGTACTAGCGGTTGATTATTACTATGGGTTTCTAAGACAATCGCATAGTCAGATAACTTCTCTGGGATCAAAAATATTCAGTCATGAGTTAGAACGCTCATTTTATAACTGTTGACATCCACGCAGTCTGCGCTAGCTACTGACCAGCTTTCCTACTCACGCTGGTTACCACTTACTCCCCTTTATTCTGCTGTAACAGGTCTACTTCTTTGCTTAACTCGGTTCATTACAACTCAGTCTGACCGTCGTTTACTATGCTTTCACGTATTCCGACATTTGGTAGTTTGATATGACTGTTCGACACCGACTGCATTGGTTATCGCGAACTTTAGCTTCAACTCAACGGTCATTTCCGTACAACTGCTATCTCGTTCAATAGCCATCACGAACATCGGCACAACTGCACATACTCAAAACTATTTTCTAATAGAATATACGATAGAGTGTAGTGATGCTTCAGTTTTGGATTACCCTATGACTAAATGAATGGATACAAACTGTGATGAAACAAGATTGCAGTTTACGAGAAACACGTAGAGAGCTTTCTGCCCTTCTCTTCACTTCTTCCGAAACAGCACTTGGGCATACTTTCAACAGAAGACAGCGTTACCTTTGAACCCAGACTATTTAGAGATTTCCGCAGTTAAAGCTGATTTGATCGATTTTACATAAATCATAATATCTTTACATATTTAGTAATATACTGGGCTGAACAGGTGTTGTTTCGTTTGAGGTGATGACTTTCGGTCAACCAGACTAAAGCAATAATTCCAAAATTAGTTGGCTATATGTTCGCATTATGAAATACATGAATTAAGGCTTTATTAACTCATTGTTTCAGTCAAGCGGTCCTTAAATAGATCGATAATCGATGGGCACCGAAAAATATTTCAATTCAACGAAGCACGCTAGGACCAGTTCACTCAGTAAAATGTAACACACACTAGCTGCGAGCGTCCATTGAATTTTACACCTGCTTGGGCAGGCTTCTTCCATTCTCAAGGTCAGACAAATAATGTCTCCGTTTATATGGCTCATCAAAATTACTTTCCGAAACGGAAGCATTTGGACTGTCATCGATTAGTCCCATAAACATATATCACCGGATGACAGTCAATGCTGTACATACCACTGATTCGGAAAGGTAAACTTCTTTACATTACGTATTTAAATCGACGAGATTTCTTTGTGTCGGTCCAAAAGATAAGATAAAATCACTGAGGTTGATTGTGGATTTGATCTTAATGAACTTCTTACAAAATGATAAACTAAGTGCAAAGCTGGCCTGCTGCACAGGATTTATATGACCACCAGTTTCCCTGTTCATTTTGTCTACATGACGTCCTTTAATCAACCCTCTGTATCAGCTCGTGAAGGCGCCTGTAGTCCATTCGAGTTCTTCACAGTGGTTTACAAAATTAGTAGCATCTGGTGTACGTCACATATCTTGTATCCACATCAGTCAACTCAGCTCCATGTGATGCCATATAAATAAATCAAGTGTAAAACGAAGCTACACGACATGTAACTTGGATCAAAGCAAGAAGACGATGCACAATCGACCACAGATCTATTCGATAATCGTAGTTTTGAGCAACGGATGCTGTATTTTCGGGCTACACTGCGGTAGTTGTCTAAGTTAACTGTCAAGACCGGACTAAAGCTTGGTTCTGACGCCATAATAGTGCACTGGTCATTTCGTAACAGCAAGTTTTCTTTCTGTCATATATAACTTCCTTTCCGTGAAAGTGATTCAAACAGTATTCAGCCGTTGTAGTCTAACATAACTTGTTCCCGACAATTGGTTACCCTCGATCCATCACTAATAACTCCAATGTTAACAGATGCCGTGGACGAGAAATATCTTTGTTATTCCAGTACAAAATGTATGGAGCATATACGACAGCAGTAACTGTTGCAGCTAACGATGAACGAAGAATGTACGTTTCCTGATAGATTAGCAAAATTTAAAACACTGCGTTCCCTTGATCCAATTCACCAATAACGATAGAAGACATACGTCGCGAGATGTTAACATTTCCTTTACTCTCT
>JTDE01008689.1:0-11255 GCA_014338405.1 Paragonimus skrjabini miyazakii | reverse complement strand
AACATTTCGCTGGGTTTTCTCAATTGCAGCCGTACCCTTCTCTATTGTAGGAAGCGATTTCTTTCAGCATTTCGACCCCATGGTCGATACCCAAAGACGAAAACGGATCGATTTCAGCGCTAAGCTTAGTGTCAACGGCAGGCAAACACACAGAGGCCATCCGTTCTCTTATCCTTCAACCCGAGACTTCCAAACCTTACGCGTCTCTATTCTCGGATTTTCCCTAGCTTGTTTGATCCCCGAACGAGCCACTCCCGGTCACTTTCACTTGCACGCACCACATAAGGACCAAATGTCCACCGGAATTGTGTAGGTCAAGGAGTCTGGGCCCGGACAAACTCAACATAGCTAAAGTGGAGTTTGAACACATGCTCGAACTAGGAATAATCCGTCCTTCTAAAAGTCCATGGGCCTCTCCTCTCCATGTGTTCAAGTGACGCGTCTTTGCGGCGATTATCGTGGCCTCAGCAAGGTCACAACCCCTGATAGGTATCCTATCCCCCATATTCAGGATCTAATAGCTTGCCTTTCTGGCAAGACTCTGTTCAGTAAGATCGATATGGTCCGCGCTTATCACCAGATCCCAGTAGAGGAGGCGGATATCCCAAAAACCGCCGTCATCACGCCTTCAGACCTGTTTGAATTCCTTCGAATGCCATTTGGCCTTACAAACGCTGCACAAACTTTCCAGCGTTTCATCCGCGAAGTATGCAGAGGCCTGGATTCCGTCTACCCCTATTTAGACGACATATTATTGGCCAGTTCTCCCGAGGAAGGACATTTGCAACATCTACGTTCCTTGTTCGCCAGGTTAGCTGAACACGGGATAATCGTCAGTGCAGCTAAGTGCGAACTAGGAAAGTGTGGCATAGAATTTTTAGGCCACATTACTTCAGCTTCTGGCATCCAAGTTTTACCAACAAAGGTAAGTACTTTTAACGATTTTCCTGAGCCAACCTCTTTCAAACATCTTCGACGTTTCGCCAGCCTAGTAAATTACTATCGCCGGTTTATCCCCCATTGTGCGCAACTCCTGCAACCCCTCACGGACTTACTCTGAGGCGGTAAACGTAAGTTCAATTTTACGGATGCAGCGCGCACGGCTTTCGTCGAGCTTAAGAGGGCTAAATCTAATGTTACTCTTCTAGCTCAATCAGACTCTCAAGCCCTACCTTCTGTTTTTTACTGATGCCTCAGACGCACCTATTGGTGCTGTATTACAACAACTTGTCAACGACGAATGGCAACCCTTAGGTTTCTTGTCCAAGCGTATGTTACCAGCCGAATCTCGGTATAGTACGTTCGGAAAAGAATTACTTGCTATTCACCTAGGCATCCGCCACTTCCGCCATGCATTGGAAGGTCGTGCCTTCGTTGTGTTTACGGATCACAAACCTTTGGTGTATGCACTTGCCTCTTCATCAGACAAGTACTTTCCAGGAGATCAGACACCTAGACTATGTACGCAGTTTACCTGCGACATGCGGCATATTTCAGGTGCCCCCAACCCTGTAGCCGACGCCCTTTCACGCGTCCACGCTACCCTAGTCGCACCTGTTTTTGTTTACCTTAGTGACCAAACTGCTGCCCAGGCGTGAGAGCTTGAGTTCCAAACCTCCTTGTAACACTACTCCTTAAAGCTGCGCGCCGTTCCGCTGCCTAATGCAGATGGAACCATTCTTTGTGATATGACTACGGGTAGTCCGAGACCTGTAGTGCCACCAACATACCGGCGTGCTATCTTCAATCAGCTTCACAATCTCTCGCACCCTGATGTTCGCGCCACCGTTAAGTTAGTGCCGGATCGATTTGTTTGGCCCAAGGTCAATTCAGACGTTTGTAGTTGGGCACGCGCTTGCTTACAGTGACAACGTTCCAAGGTGCACAAGCACACACGAAGCCATGTTTCCTCATTCGGTCTACCAGTTGCCAGGTTTTCACACGTCCACTTAGATTTAGCTGGACCCTTGCCACCTTCACGTGGCTACGTTTACATTTTAACCTGTGTTGACCGATTCTCAAGATGGCCGGATGCAACCCCACTAAAGAATTGCTCCTCCGAGGCTGTCGTGAACGCCTTCTTGGAACGCTGGGTGGCCAAATATGGGTGCCCTACAACCATTACGACGGACCGCGGTTCGCCTTTCGAATGCCCAACATTCGAAGCTATGGCGAACTTTCTTGGATGCCGGCGCATTCGTACCACGGTATACCATCCGTCCTCATTTGATTTTGTGGAACGTTTCCATAGGCAACTTAAAGCTTCGCTTTGTGTCGTCTCTAATTCGGCATGGTGTAAAATCCTTCCCTTTGTTCTTCTAGGGATCCGAAACACATTGAAGGCTGATCTCCAGTGCACCCCGGCAGAATTAGTCTGTGGCTGGATCTTGCATCTACCCGGTGAATTAGTTTCAACCCCTCCAATAGCATCTTCTCTCCATTCAAACTTTGCTTCCACACTGTCTCGGTGTATGCAGCAAATTCAGCCCACACCCCCACGTGAACAAAATAGGCCAGTGCAAATGCACAAGGATTTGGCCAACTGTTCACATGTACTTGTACGCTGTGACGATGTACGCAAGCCGCTTCAACCTCCTTACTCGGATCCCTTCAAAATGCTTCGACGAACGTCGGAGCACTTCATGATCCACCGTCATGATCGCCATGACACTGTTTCTGTCGATCATCTGAAAGTCGCGTATGTAAACGACGACAGTGCCCGAGCCTCCCCTCAGCCATCTGTGGAAGCCCCCGTCCCCTCTGTCGGAAGACACAACAAAATCTGCCCCGCTCCACACGCGCTCAGGAAGCCGCGTGCATTTTCCACAACGCTATGTAGGTAATGTTTATTACACGTATTTTTTTCTCCCTCAGTAACCTGCCCATTTCAGAAACAAACAAAATAACCGCAGTACACAAAAGAACAAAAAACATTTTGCACAGCAGTACGTGAAGATCAACAAAGACTAGAAGGTTACATGGTGAGCCTGTAAATAGTTTTCTCCCACCAGATACTTATTTTCTTTCTACGGTACAGGTGGCGAGCAGGGCACGGTGGGGGAGAGCACACCTTCGTCTCTCGTTGCAGCAGTGGGGAAAGCCTACCTTCCATCTTTTTCTCCTTAAATTTTGGTGGGTTGGGTAGCCCGCTCCGACAGCACCACCCTAGAGACACATGGACAATTCCGGATATTGCAAGCAGACCGACCCCTCTTCACCGTTGTCAACCTCCTTCATCAACATGGCGTACGTAGCTGTTCTTCAATACGCCTGCCCCCCACTCAACCCACAGTAACTTTAGTGTCTCCAGCTCTGTTTCCTTCTTTTGTCGAAGGCTTTCACGTTTGAAGCCTTCTAGGGGGAACCTCTGTAGAGACACTCTTGGTTTGCCACGTATTCAAACTATTTGGCCAATTACTTTGTCCGGTGACACTATTGATATTGTTTGATTGTATTTCTGCATTTTCTAGTTTGTTTGACCGCCCAAGGTCACAATTAACATTTGCAATTTCCGTTCGCTTGCTACTGGTTTGTCGTGCTTTGCTTCTGTTGCGCTTTGCTTACAGCTTGCCTTCCCGGTCTACTTGCAATATACGTCGTTGTTCACTAATTGATTTTCTGGTTCAAATATTGTGGAGAACAGGCACGATTCTGGATAGAAACGTTCTAGTCTTCTACACCCCAAGAAAATCAAGGCAAAATTTTCTGCGTGAAATATAAAATAAGAACGTTGGCAACATGATCAGTGGGTTGAACGTAGAAGACCCGTGACGTATCGAGTGCCTGCCGAAGAATGAAATATTTTCTGAAAAATCTAAAAGTCCTGAGAGTGTAATTCAAGCAGAACATACCGTCAGTCCCAAGAGCATCCGTAACCCCAAACTCTGGCTTTCGAAGTACTGGAGGCTGACAAAACTAACTTACGCAAGTAATCTTGTTGGTGAGAAGACCATTAATGTTACTAAATAGAAGAAATGCGAAGTAGCGACTAGAGGCACAGCTGTACAACATTACAGGAAAGATCAAATAGGGGCCGCCTAATGTGTGACCACCTAACAAGCACGATGAGCTCAACTATTATACCTCAGCATGTGGCTAGCAAAAGGAACCTAGAGCCAGTTAAGTGAAAAGAACATTGTCATAATCCAAGACAAACCATTCCACATGGACAAGTTTTGACAGGAGTAGGATAATTCCACAGTGTCACAGGGGGTAGAGTTGTGGTAATGGCGGATGACTACACGAAATAGAGGGAAACATTGGGAAAGCTCTCAGGCCAGTAATGAATGGGTCGCCCGGTAGTTTGATTTGGTACTACTGGTTCATTCGTTTCCAGTCAGTCCAATGCGCGCGGGGCGTCGGACTTAGGAATGACACTCAGCAGTTTGGCTCTTATGGACATGGTAAGGCATGGTGTCGCAAATAACGGAGCTACCATCCTCTTACTCTCAGCATCCAAGAAGCTCCGTAAGTCCTGAACAAACACAAATCGAAAGACGTGTTCCAAAAACCGTAACAAATACTCGGGCCTACTGTCTGAGTGTGAACCCACTCCTATCGTGCCCAATGAAATTATCTCACGATGATCACCAATGTGTTGATAAATATATTATTACTATAAGTTCTGGTGGCGTGCGTCACTGTATGTGGCATAAGGAATAAATGGGCCAGTGTTGAGTAGAAGCAGTCGGGTATGACTTTATAGCGATAAGTGATGTTCAGACCAAAGGTGGATACGCCGAATTTCTGTTCTCTAATTTATTGTGTTCACCACGATGGTCAGTGGGATGGAAGACTGGCAAGCGGTATTTTGTTGTTGGTGGTTCAGCAACCTGAACAAATTTTGGGTGGAGTACTGGCTACGCCCAGCCTCCAGGTAGCCGTCCGTTCTATAATGGTTCCACAGGCATATACCGGAGAATATTCGCGGCAGAGGAGAAGATCATCGAGTTGGCAGAGTTTCTCATTAAACTCACGACTCATTTAACCGTAATTCACTTTTTTGGCAAATTCGTTGCAATGGCAATAAACCGGAGAAAGGATTTACATTTGAAAGTTAACTTGTGTGTGTTACCCACGCTGCAACATGTAAGCCAAAACGCTTTCGGGGAAATGGGCAGACACCGGGCGTGTTGTATTCAACTATCAATAAATGTCTTAGGTTCGTGATGAATTCAGGACTGTGCTCTTCTGGGTTAGCATGACCATGAGACTTTGAATTTGGCACTCCCGCAAAATGAGATCAAGCATGCAGATAAGCGGCGCGGAGTGTACCGACGTTTGGGTCTAAGTGACTTGAACGGTGTGGACGTCATGCGTTGGATTATGGGTTAGACTTAGTTAATAAAGAACGGCCCTGGTATCCGATGAAATAAACCCCATGTGGCTGATTGGCGTACTTTAACCGTTGGTAAATTAACGCGACGATAAATACCACCATGTTGGGATAGACGAGTAATTGAAGCCCAAACCAAAGTCCGGCCCCAGAATGAAGATGCCAAATTACAGTCGTTTCCTAGAAGATTGGTGGGGTTGTAGATCAGCCCCTTGCATACACTGATGTGCCAAATATTTTCACGCGCAAAATTCAAAAAAGTGACAAAGACAAGCCCACGGCCACAATATGGTCAAATTCAGCTTATGGACTGAGTAGAGGTTTCAGTGGGATGTGTTGAAGCTGAAGGGAGCGCGAATGTTAGCGTGGTGAAGGGGAAGGATGAGTACTTCATGCAATTCTAAGAGAAGGTTCAAGATCGTAACTGTGAAAGCTCCCTACAACTAGCCATCATTCGGAACTTGCGCTTACCTTGGTGCTCCATTGTGAAGAAGACAGCTCTGGAGAACGTTACGATCAACAGGTTGGAAGGCAACTTGTAGCGTTTCGTACAGCATTTTGTACTGCATATTTCTCATTGTTTTTTCCTATTTTTCACCTTCTTCGGCTTCATATGTACATTCGTTTAAATCATGTGAGTTTATTCAATTAACAATACAACTGACTTCCAAGGTCGCGAGCCCTGTGTTCTCCCTCAGCGTGCGGTGTCGCGTGTGTACAGAGTTTTGGGAGAGTTAACGGCTAACGGAATCCGCATTTATTTCAGCACATTTCCAAAGTCATCAGTTGTCGGAATTATCTTCGTTGTGACCTCTAAAGTTACCTGGGAACTATACGACGGATCGTATCGACTGGATACTTCATTAACTGTGGTGGAACTCTAAACAACGCATTTTCGCGAACTACTGCGAGTCAGTTGTTTCCAATTTTTATTACTTTTTGACTTTGTGTTCACACTTGAATTGTATGTCGCTTCTAGTTCTACTACAAACGGCAGGTTTAGAAAACTGTCGACTGCTCATAATAATACCGATAATCCAAGACTAATCACAGCATGAAAATGTGATCTACGCACTCTCGAGCTGGCCAGAATTCCGCCAGTTATCCACATATCGGACTTTTTATAGGTTTATTCAACCGAGTAACTACGACGCAACAGATACCAGACTGATGCTGTTGAGGTTGTCACATAGACTTCGGCTCCCTGATTGGAGATTGTACCACTCAAACCATCTGGTTTGTCAATTCTGAAATAAGCATCTTCCCACTATCTTTTAAGAAAGAAATAGAGAACGGATCTGGTCCAACAGCCTCAGGCACCAAGGCCACCCTCTCCTGCGATGGAGGGCCGTCTAAGACGCAGTAACTGACCATCCGGGTCCCCTCGTCTACATGGTCTGGTTGAGGTCGGCTGAACTATTCTTCAGAATGTCCAGCCCATCTGTTAAGTATGCGAGGTGGGCTGGTGATATGTAAATCATCTTTTTCACATACGGCCTCATTTACTCCGACTCGACGGTCAGTACAACCACGGATCGGGAAAATCAGCTTTCTGCTATTCCCATAAAAAAGGTTCTTTCAATTTCTCTCGGCTGTCAGACCAAGTAGTGCTCACGGTCCTTGCGCAAGCTTTTGGCCAGGTTGCTTCCAAATTCAAAATCAAGTAGAATCAAGCTACGCCTTTTTATGGAGCTTATTGACGTGAACGAAATGCAGCTCTGCGGCAAATGTACAACTAAGTCAAAACCCACCTGTTCACAGAAGGCTTTCGTAGCTGCTGCGAGTTGTTCTCAGTGTTCACTGGGTTTTCTCACCTGAAGCGAATCGGGCAATTTATTTACTGGTGCCAACTGGGAGATATTTCTTACGCTGATCCAACCCGATGACAGTTATTTATCTTGCATTTACGAGTGTACGACCTCTGACCAATTAACAAAACAATACAAGCATACACAACAACATGGTTCGAATCCAAGTGGTCGCCTCGAAATGCACGATAGTTATTGAAGGAGTAACGTCACTTGAAACTGACCGCTATATGACCTTGTAGTGACCTGGAGATAATCCAATTTTGTCTACTGTGCGAAATGTAAAATTCCTCCCAAATGTTTAGTCCACAGTGTACAAAGGGTCTTATGGATCCTTATCTTCCGTCTACTCGCTGCATAAGATCGCATTCGTTTGATTGTATGCTTGTCGACCTATGCGCACAAATGGCACCACGCACACTTCCGGCCTACTCGCGCTCTCGACAGCCGATCCTCATTCTCCCGAGCTACTTTCACGTTTCGATGTCGTTTGGTATTTATTGATACCCACTGTAAATGTCGTATAGTGTACGTTTAGTCTCTTTCAATTATTTTTATACTTACTTGAGTTTTGGCGCCTTCTGCGTACGCATGGGAAGCGTTAATTTGGTGTATATAGGCGCTAAATCTGGCGAGTCCAAATTTTTACAACTTTTCGCAGGTATATTTCGTTTGTTCGGTGGAAGTCACTGTTATTTTCCCCCTATTCAGTTAGTTTTAATCTCTGTTACTGTCAACACTATGCGGGAACAGGTTTATATTCCGCCAGACGTTTCCGTTTGTACACTGTTCTTGCCGATCGAGCCTTTCATGGAGAATAACCCTCGGATGTTAACTTTATCCGACGAAACCTAACCACGGAACTAACGAAGTTCCATCGCGTGGTCGCGGCTCATCTGCCTCACGTCATAGACAAGGTGGACAACATGTTGGAGCTACCTTACTTAGTTAATTCCTACGAGCAGCTTGAAGAGGCCACTATAAAGCACATTACTTCTTCAGATTGTCAACGCACCACCGAGTCAGGCGACCAAAAAGCCTTCGTGCCACATGCAGCGACTGACAAGCTCAACGCAGCTTGAGGAGTCTTTTCAGAAGAAGCATGGATGCAGCGACTGCCTAGGAATATGCAAAATATCTTTAAACCGCTGACCGCATATGGAAGACATATGGGCAACAGGTCTCCTAAGCATCCACGCCAGCCTCGGAGTCACTAGCACTGCTGACCGACTGCGTGAACACACTTACACGTCAGATCCAGGCGCTCAGCACTCGAAACTCGTGCCCGCATTCAACCGCACGTAAATCTAACAGAATAGTCTCCAGGTCGAGTTTTGGAAGGCGACTAGTGCCTATAGGTAATGTCAACTCCGACCACTGCTGACATCACCAGCAGCTTGGTAGCCATGTTCGCATCTGCCGCAGTCCCTGTTTTTCTCCAAAAAGGATAAATGAAACTAACCGTTGCTGACCCCCGGAGTTGTCCACTATTGATTCGATACCGCGAATAGGAAGTTCGCTGCCTCATTAACACCGGTGCAGAGATGATCGTCTTTCCGTCGGATTCTCGCGAACGATTCACGCAGGCGCATTCGACTCCACGCAAGGCGAACGGTACGCCTATTACCGTCTACGGTCAGTGGTTACGTACATTAGAATTCGGTCTTAGCCACGTTTATCGTTGACTGTTCACTGTGTCAGACGTCAAAATACCAACAATTGACGTCGATTTTCTCAAAACTTTCGACGACACCGTCGGCCACTCAATCAGAAAACGACACTGTCTGCAGCCATAATATTGGTTGACGCGGTTTCAATTATTGTCATGTACCGCCAAGAATACTTGTGCCTCTCTTGTTCGGCAACTTCCCACCGTTTCCATGCAGTCAGCTTTGCTGCTGCCAGTAATTGCGCAACACAGCATCACATCGTCGCAACTGGCAAACCGGTGTTTACCAGAACCCGTCGCTCAATGCAGGACAAACTGAAGATAACGCGCGCGGAGTTCCGGCGTATGCTCGAACCTGACATAATTCGTCCATCGGATAGCCTCCGGGCCTCGCCCCTCCATAGTGCGGTAAAAAGTCAGGAGACTGGCTCAATGTGGCGATTATGGTGCGCTCAACAGCGCTGCGGCACCGGATAGGTACCCCATCCCGAAAATTCAGGACATCACGGCTAGCTTGCAAAGCACACGCATATTGCCTAGGCTCGATCTAGCTCGCGCTGATCCCCAGATTCCAGTTGCAGCCGACGTTGTCTCCAAAACAGCGGTGATCATGCCACTTGGCTTGTTGAAATTTCTACGCATATCGTTTATTCTCCGGAACGCCGCCCAAAGGTTTTAGCGGTTTATCAACGATGTCACAATGGGTTTGGACTTCGTCCATCTCATATAAGCGATCTTTTGGTAGCAAGCTTATATGAGGAAGAGCACCTGACTCACCCATGATTGCTCATCGAACGATTTGCAGCGCATAATGTTGCCGCCAATTTGGATAAATGCGTTTTCGGCCAATATTGTATGAATTCTTGGAGCATCACATCGATCGGCTGAGGACTGACAAAATACAGGTGAGTTGCAACATTCCTCGCCTTACAACGCTTGCTGCTGTCCTTCGTTTCAACGGCGTGATTAACGATTACCGCCAATTTACCCCACATATAGCGCAGCTCGTGCAACCCCTGACCGACTTATTCCGTGTTCGCTCCAACGGCGACATCGAGTTGTCAAAAGCAGTCATCAACTCCTTCAACCGCACCAACGACGCGCCAGTCGCTGCAGTGATGCTGCACCACTTCGACGCAGGTGCCGCCACTAGTATAACCGTAGACGCATCTGACACAGCCATGGGGGCCATGATGTAACAGTTCGTCAATGGGATCTCGAAACCACTTTCATTTTTCTCCAGGCGCTTATCACCCGCCGAAACTAGATACAGCGCGTTCGGTCGTGATTTAATAGGCATCTACTCGGCCGTTCGTCACTTTAGATACTCCTTCGAATGTTGCCAATTTGTGATTTCCACTTATCATAAACCGCTGGTATATGCCTTCCATAATCGTTCCCGACGCCTCCCACCCCGCGAAGTACGCCACTTGGAGTTCATTTCACAATTTTTGATAGATGTCTCTGGCAGTGATAACGTCGTGGCTGATGCTCTGTCACGCGTACCAGCGTTTGCTGGTCACGACATCGTCGACTTGTCAGCTATGGCCGAAGCACAACGTACCGAGAATGATCTCTGTGCTCCTTGTCAGCGTTTGCCATCGCGCCTCGCGGACCTTCAGCTACCGACAGCACCTGGAACGATGTTGTGTGCTACTCTTGCTGGACACCCTCGTCCAGCCATGCCTTCAACCTTACGACTTCGCATGTTCAACATGTTGGATAACGTTGCCCAACCTGGCATCCGGTCCACGGCCAAACTTATTTCCGATAGGTATTTCTGGCCCGGTATGCAAAAAGACTTCTGCGCATGGGCAGGATCTTGCTCAGCATGTCCACAAGCTGAGGCTCACCACCGCGTGTAGGCCGATTCCCGTCAATTAAAACTCGACTCACACATCTCCGTCTCCATGCTGCAGATCACTTGCCACCTTTGAACTGCATGACCCATATCTTGACGATGGTTGATCGTTCCACGCGATAATCAGAAGTAGTCCCCATATCCGACGTTCGCTTGGGGACCATAGCGCGTGAATTTGTTGAGCGTTGGGTAGCGTCTCACGATTGTCTGGCCAGTGTTACAACAGACCTCGGCCCCCAAGTCGAAGACATTTCCTTTGAGGAAACGTTGGATTTTGGTATTGGTATGTTCGCCGAGCTTGGCATTTAGGTTGCAAACGTTTCATCACCAAGCGAGGTGACATCATCAGTGCGTAATCGTTTTAGCGTATAGTTTTTGAGCGTGACATCACTCTGGCGGGTTGAAGCCTGCGACGATCCCTAATCGGGCTAGCTCGGACGCGCAGGTTTTGCCAGTGGGGAGGCCTTCGGACCATCCCTTCATAACAAACACAATGCAGCCGCAACCAGTCCATGCAACCCACATTGATCACCAAATCAACACACACTGACAAATTAATACTCATCACGATTCATCGGATAC
>JTDE01008687.1:2695-20559 GCA_014338405.1 Paragonimus skrjabini miyazakii | reverse complement strand
TTCAACATTTTTCCGAATGAATTTATGACAAATAACGGCGAAATCCTTCGAAGATCAATTTGCACGTATTTCCCCGCCAGACCTTGAATTATTTGAAACGTCGTCATTACCTAACCTTGTAAAGTAAAGTAATGTAACATCTCATTTTTTGGACTGAATCCGTGGAACAGACGAACCACCCTCTTTCATTATGTGTGAATCGAACGTTTTAAACTATGACTATTTTCCCTTTGATTACGTCTTCTTTTGTCAACAGATTTCATGTGTCTTGTTATATATCCATTTGTTGCTTTGTACCGCATGTAATTATCTGTCGTGATCGCGCACATCCGAGCGTGTTTCTCACAAATGCGTTGAGAAATATATATTATTTTTATTAATAATATTATTATTATTAAACTTCTCTTGCCTAAGGTGCACAGGCTCTTATTTGATCCCCAATCATGAGTTAACCTTGCCACCTTTAACGCTCGAACACCTACGTAAACTAATCAGCAACCAGCTCTTGCGCGTATTTTGGAGACCCTCGTCATCGATACACTTTGCCTTTTGAGACACGGTCCTGTGCGACATATCCAATCTCCGTCAGCCGCTTCACCATGCGGGTACAGTGCATGCTTCTCCGGAGACCCTGGGGTTCAGACCACTGGCCAAGCCGGTGTTAGAATTGTCCTAAGGGCATACACAAAAAAGCTCTGCTTGAATGGACACCAGTCGAAGGCCGTCTTTGCGCTGCTAAACTGGGGGTACAGGTGGAGCATCAAGAGCCGCCTATCACAAATGTTGCCTGTTTGTTTTTGTGACATACGCCCCCTCCAGAATGTTATCCAGACGCAGTCAAAGATGACTTTTATCATTAGTTCATTGACCTCACACATCGCGCGACGTACGAGTATTTTAGTACTGGACGGAGACTTGGGCGCTCAAGCAGGGATATTAGACACTGGTGAGTGTGGGTCACGTCGCCCGCATTCTTACGGTACTCGTCGAACGGACATCGACGAATGTTTGTTACAGTCCTGTGCTGATAACGATCTGTTTTTGGCAAGTGTCAATGTTCGACGGTTTAAGCATCACTGTGCCACCTTATAGTCTCCATCTTCCAGGCAATCCTGGACACAGACTAATCACATGGAGGTCAACTATGATTGACGTGGCTTTTTACAAGGTTGCAGGTCAATTTATAGAATCTGCGTGGGTTCTTGTTATACACCATCATGTGTTAAGTTTGCTTTGCGCTTTAGTTTGAGGCCACTTCGCAGTCAACCTCAAATTGGCCGGGCCACAAACGCTTTACGCTTACCTGCACTCACCTGCACCTTTTATAAATCCACATACACCAGACGACATTGAACTACGTCAGACACACACGTGACGTGCTGCAGTGACCGTAGATCGGGTAAGTTGTTCCAAATAACTGGCAGTTGTCTAACACGGTGCACATTTTCAAACAGAGCTAATGCACTTTGTGTGTGAATCGTAGATGGGTTAACCTAATCGCCCTTATGTCCAAGTTGGTCGCAGCCATTGTACTTCGTAGACCAAGCGAAACATATTAGAAACATACACGTGAGAAGCAAGCTGGGTTTCACCCTGGTCATTGATGCATTGACCATGTCTTCACTCTTCGCCAGATGCTTGAACTTTTCCATTCATATAGAATTCCAAGTGTCGTTTTCTTTTTGGGCATCGGATGGGCGTTCCATTCGGTTGACAGGTTTATACTCTGAAACTGCTTATAACGGAAAAGTGTACCTGAGAAGTATGTGAACATCCTTCAGAGCAACTTACCGTCGGACTCACAAAGAGTTAGGGCTTATGACAGTGTATCACCGGCCGTTAATATCTCAACTTTGGTGCGATACGATTGTCCGATCTTCTCCGTTCTGTTCAACTTCGGAACAGACAAGATCGTAGTTTGCCCCGATGGAGTGCAAATGATAGTGTGAATTTGGTCCCGCGCACTCGACTTCGAGACTCTGAGTTTGTAGACCACATCGCTCTAGTTCGCGAGAGCTCTTAGGGAGCCCAGAACATCTTAGGCAGATTAGACGCTTCAGTTGGTCAGTTTGAAATGACTTTTGCGTAAGGTGCTGATAGAAAATTAGTAGGGTCTGTGCCTGCCGTCGCTCTCGGCGGTGGGCATTCGGAAGTAGTCAAGAGCTTAATGTATCTTGGGAGCTTTATCGGCCCTGGTGAAAAGTCTGACGAGATCACAAATGGCACAGCAAAGACTCCGATGGCGTTTGCCAACTTACACCGTCATTGGCGTCGATAGAATATCAGTCGTTCCGTGAAGGGCCGGATGTATCATGCCACTGTGTGGCCATGGCTTTTGTAAGCCTCCAAAACCTGGTCAATTCGCAATCAGGTTATTCGTAGAGAATCCGCTTTCAACCGTATAGGTTTCCAAAGCATTAGTGACGTGCGGTGGAAGCACATTGTCCTCATTTATGGAGTTCATCGATGTGTTTTCCGAACGGATAAACCATGTCGACCGTTGGGCATATTGATCTTGTTTCACAGGCTTCGGTGGCTTGGCCACAATTTTTGGATGCTAAATTACTGCCCACCACCTCGTGCCTTGTTTGCGAGTGGTAGGTTAGGTTTGAAGTGGCGGCCGGATTATCAGTGCATGAGTTGAGTTCGGGGTATGATAGCGCGTACTTTGAAGCTCGCTACAGTGGGGCATCCTTGCTTGCCTGGTTGGGGGCCTCGGATATTAAGCACCTTTGTTTGAAGACGCTGTCAGGTAAGACGAATGAGAGAAGTTAGTGGCGCCCGTGTTGTGGGTCTCTGTGCGCATCGTTGTAACTGTTTCTTCCTTATCCCACCACATTCATTCATTCTTTAACACTACAAAATGCATCGTATTTTCTCACGTTGGAACACGTCCGCCATTAAGTTTGGTTTGTGCGTTCTAACTATGAATATCACACAAATAAACAAAACGCAAGTATGTGCGCAGTAGTAAAACCCAGCAACATGCCGTGTGACTATGTGGCTCAAATCCGCATCACAAACACCTCCGGTTAACTCATTTGTCGAAGGCCGGCCTGCTAACCAGCAACTTACTTTAATGTCTGTACCGCTTATAGCACCGTACGAAGTCACTTGTACATTCCGCTGTGTAGATATTTGATCGCTTCTATCAACAACCTTTTTGTTTGTCACGTCTGATTAATTCGTGTCCACGAAAAGCGACGTAGTGAGCCATGCACTGGGAAGTGGGTCCGTCCGAACAATACCCTTCTCTGCAAATGTATATGTTATATAAATATCAGTCACTATTTCTATATTGCAACTATATTTTTCTCGATTTCTCATGGTTTGCCTATATCATGATGGAGGCTCGCAGCCACACTTCAAAAGCTGTACCATCCGACGCGCTAGTCGCACCGTCTGCGCCTTTCCAGAGATCAACCCTACATTGCGGCTGGTGCAGTTAGAGGTTACGTTCAGGCTACAACAAATTACTTCAGAGGTAACTCGCTTGCACCACCTAATCGCAGTATTCCAATCTTGCGTCGTTGGAGCAGTGGACGATATTCTGAAATAACCGGACTGTACGACTAAAATCTACAACAATTATTCATGTTGGCTTGTCCAGCTGCCGACGTATTACTAACGATCCAAGCGCGACTGGTAACAATGACCTTAAACTATCGCACCTCCTTCGCCACGTGCAGGGATCAGCAGGCATAACAAAGTGGAGGAAGCCTTCTTCGAGGAGATATGGCTTCAGTATTTACCTGAAGATACACATAACACCCTCAACGCAGACACACTGGCAATCCTGTCACAGTCAGCCAATACAGTCAACCGAATTTGGAAATACGTGGCACTACTGATCCCCAACTCGCTTCGAGCAGTCAGAGCGCGACTGCTAATCAGAATGCTCAAGTTGCTAACCTAAATAGTTTCAAGCTTTGAAGACGCCGCGTTTGAGGTCACATACAACTACTCGCATTCAACGACACAGCCGCTACACGGGGCCGCCTACGCCATACAGACCGCCACCGAACACTGTTCCTGACCATTGCTCGTTTCACCAGCAATTTAGCAGAAACACCTGACGATGCGGACGGCCTTGCACTTTTGGTTCAATCAAGAAACAATGCAACGAAATCCTCATGGCTACCATCTTAGTTCGTTCGGCTACCAACCCTGTTGACAGATCACGAATCAGGATCCTTCGTCTTATCGACACTGGCGCTCAGGTCAGCGTGATCCTACCTGGGGCTTTGAACTTGAACAGATCGATCGAATGGAATCCTCGCACGGCCAGGGAAGGCACCATCAAAATGTTCGTCCAACGCACTCGTACACTTAACTTATGGCTACGCAGGCCTCTCTGCTAGATCTTTGCGATTGCCGATGTCCAAATGGTGGTAGATGGTATCGATTTTCCTCAGCACCCCAGACTCCGGACAACGTCATCTCGTCGATCAAACGGCAAAGCTCGCTGTTACAGGGAGTTGGACCGATAAGATACCGATCAGCCTCGTGCAGGTAATCTTTTGAAAAAATACTTTCGTTTAATCTTCTTTCCAAAAAGTGTTCGAACATTTTCCGCTAACCTTCATCTTTGCAGGTCGGTACAGGTCCCAAGGCTACGAGAGGCCCGCCGGTTTTAATCGAGGCCCTTAGGTTGACACCGGACAGGTTAGAAATAGCTCTCACTGGGATTCAGCACTTGCGTGAATGTTGTTATTTGCTCGTCAAGCAGTCTGTGGGCCTCATCACTCCATAAATCCTAAAGCGTCTGGGAATTGGCGCCCGTGTGCAGATATGTGTTCGGCTAATAATGGGCCCACCATACACAACAGGAACCGGATCCCACACATTCAGGACACTGCACCTGGCACTCATGTTACCAGTGTGTTTTTGGAAATCGATCTGGTAAGCGCCTGCCACCGGTTTGCGTTCACCAACGAGGATGCTGCCAAGGCAGCCGGTATCACGCCGTTCAATTTATTTAAATGTCAACGTACGTCGTTTGATTTACGGAATGTCGTCTAAACATTTCAACGTTTCATCGGCGACGTCACATGGGATCTGAATTTCGTCTATCGTTACATCGACAACTAGGTAGTTGCAGGAACTTCTGTAGAACATTGGAATCATCGGCAACAGCTCTATCACAGACCAACAACTTTCAGCAAAACGATTTTTGAGGGGGAGTTCGTATTTTGTTGTAAAATGTTTGGAAAGGTTCAGGATCTGATCACCAAGCACACGAGCATGCCAGAGGTGTATCTGTTGTCACTGGCATGTATAGGCCGACAAACCTGCAGCGAAACGAGCGCAAACGCATTCAACAAGCATACGGCAATCAAAAATTCTCACACTCCTTTGTATAATGTTAACTAGGATTTTAGGGAAAAGTTGACACGCACTGCAGGCTGACCGGCCTTATCTTTGGGCTACTTTGATATATCTCGATCGTTTTAGCTGTATGCTTCCGGTTATTCCCCGCGGGCGTTATTTTTCCATTTCATTCACGGAAGACGGTCGTAAAGACTAGTGCTTGTGAATAAAATGCTTAGCTAGGAGGAGAATATCGAAAAGCTAAACAGAAGAAAACAGCAGCAGTCCAACAAATGCGCAAGTCTCGGGACAACCGATTCACGTAAATACAACCAAACGCCATGGTCAAGTAATGACGGGGCGATAAGGCGCAATTGAAATCAAGACAAAAAAAGGTGCAGCAGTGAGCAACGAAGAGGTGCAAACCGCCTAAGAGCTAGCTTCGGCAAATAAACGATACCAAACGTTAGCAGTGCGTGGAGACTAATGTGGTTGGGTGGAAAAATTTGTTGCATACATAATTCGAATGGGCACGTTGTAATAGAATGCAAGCTATGTCCAAAGCTTTGAAATGGGTGCTGTGTATCGCTGTCGCTATTCCTCACATTCACAGATGACGGCACCCAACAGAAGGTAAACGTTCTATGGGAACGTTTTTGATGTTAATAGCGTGCCCTTCAGTTTCGATCCCATAGTTGTACACACAGTTGTTTCGTGAGTTATGCAGCGCCACACTTGCTCGTCATCACCTGCATCGTTCTGATGTTCAGTGGGTTGAGTGTGTTGCATGTGATGCTCAAAGTCGCCTTGCATTTCGGCCACTCATTGTTATACTTTGTCCGTCGTGACAAAAGCGTTACAAAAGCAGTACAGTGAGCCCTCGCAGAGAAAGCTCGCGGACATTACTAAAATGGTTTCGGACGTAAGAAGAAGAAGCAACAACGATAAGGAACTAAACAAAAACGGCAATCGTGGTCACTGATTCTCTATAAAATATTAAACAATCGCCAAACGCCTGTTGAAGGCAGCTTTTCAACGGCGGGGGCTAAAATTTATGGAAGTATAGAATGAGTCGCACAGAAAGTGCTATATATCATTGGTCACCACCATAGTGCAAACCGTCATAGAATATCCACGAAGATTTTCGGTTTCACCCCCCTAATCCGCGAATCCGATAAACTCACCTGAAACTAACGATTGAACAGATCGATCGTAATGCACCCAGAAAAAAAAGATGACAACAATTCGTGCTTCCTACTGAAAAATATGGAAAATAATAAAGCTGCCTCATTTGAAGTGTGAATCAACCAGGCGTACGATTAAACAGGCATCGGCCAACAAAATCTACGGAACACAAAATGGATTGATGCACAACATAAGTTGGAATCGCAAAGTTGATTCCCGCGTTTTGAATTTTTGCCTCATGAACACGTTTGCACCGCTTAATTAAGGGGATAGGAGAAAACAGTGGGTCTGAGTGTATTATTTACTGTGTACTTCACCAAGGCACTCCGGTATTCCGTGAAGTTCGGGCGAGTCTCAATATAACCGATCTGTCGTCCTTTGCTAGATGAAAGCATGATAACTTTTGCGCCTGTAACTAGCCAATGTTTGACTTCTTGGTGGAAGTTGTCATGGCCGTTGATTCCGTAGGTTGTTGGCTGTTACGAACTTTGCTTGGTTAGTTCAGTTTCATTTCATCACAGTTCTGCAATTACCGTTTACGAAAATCAAATTATCCCCGGGACCTTGAAGGCGATGCTTGGAACTGAGTTGAATTTGTCCTGATTGTGCAGAGAACAGGAGACCGGAATTATTAAAACGGAGACAGATATTGAGATATTGTTGACATATGATTCAGATTATGAATCACTCATGCGGAAGCATAAGGACATAGCAGGCCCATTTTCCCGTAGTGCTTACATTCCGTTTGGCCTCAAGGCTTTTGTTCCGGGTAAACTGGTGCACACTAATAAAATTCTTGTTTATCTGGGCGGCACTAACAACCCGTTTGCCGAGCTTTCTACTCAAGAGGCTACCCAGTTAATAGAACGACGTATCACCAGGCCTGATGCTACTATCAAAAAGCTGAAACAACAAAAAGTTTAATCGAAGATCGGTTGAAGTTTGCTAAGGACTTTTCGAAAGTCGGTCGTGTCCCTCGTGTGGTGACGTCGATCTGAAAGGAATGAAATCAAGATAACGGAAAGATGTGATTCGGATGAAGAGCGTGCCTGGAGACTAGAAAACGCGAAAGGGAAAAATTGTTGAAGTCATCTTCCCTCAGCGTCACTAACCGTCATGTTAATTTTGATGAATCTTATGAATTAATGTAAAGTGAGTCTAGCGTTCCCAAGGTGATAACTACATAGCTACGTCGGAATCCAATATCCCAGGTAGGATTTCCCGGTTCCGGTCAGATGGAATCCGTCATCAAATCTCAAGCTAGCAACTCTTCCCATGGGACAAATGTGTTCCTAAGGCTATCTTCATTGGCTGTAACATTCAATCTGCTTGATACCAGATGTCTTTGATTCAATGTAAATATTGCCACACATTTTGTACTGTGCTTGGGTTCTGTTAACTCTAACAACAAGTGGTATTCTTAAAATACATTATCGCGTTCGCTAGGCTCAATTAAATATGCTACATTCAGTTTACGAAAAAAATCTGTCATGATCGCGCACATCCGAGCGTGGTTCTCACAAATGCGTCGAGAAATATTTATTATTTTTTATTATATCTGGGTAATCTCGCTCGAATGTGTGCAATCATGGCAGATAATTACAGGCGGTGCAAAACAACCAATATCTGCGTAGTGAAACAAACATGAATTTTGACACCAAAGGAAATCGTAATCAAACAGTAAAGCATTGCAATTTACAAAAGTTTGATGCACGCACAAAGAAGAAGATAGTTGGATTGTTCCACAGAATCAGCCCAAAAGATGAGACGTTACACCAATTTACCTTTTACGAGAGTATGCAGGAGCCGATGTATCATTTGTTTCAAAAACGCGTCGAGGAATTGTAACGTGCGATAGAAACCAGCGAGCGCAAAGAGGTTGAATGTGAATTTCACAACACAGCCTGCTGCTGCTCCTTTTGGCACCGTTTTAATTTTCGTTCGTGTAGGTGATGCGCGTGGCTAACTGTGCCTTTGACTCATGCCTGATTGTGTTATTTTCTTTCACATGACTGTTGCTGGAACCCAGTACTTCACAAGAACGCGGTCCCGCGGTGTCTCCACGTTGCTAAACCGTTGTTTCACGAGTGTAATTGACAACCAGAGCGTCAATGACCGTCTTGCACGTCGCAAGGTACATGTAAATGCATCTTTCAAAGACTTCGCCGTCATTAGCGTCAGAAGAACCTTGAAATACTCAGGCTTGGGCAAGGAAGGGCGGAAATTTCCGAAATCCTGCGATTAACTGGACAAATGCAGACGGAGGATCTCGTCAGTTGCCCGTAAGTGTCCAAAAATTGAAAATCTGGCAACTTTTTCGGTCAGTATAGGGTTTCTCGCGCCTATTCATCACGGTTATTTTCCTCGCATATCGGATGCTTGTGAAAGTAAGGAAACGGACACAATCTCACCTGTTAAATGGGAAAATATGGAGTAATCGCATGTAATAAGAAGAACACTGTATATGCCATTTTTTCTTAACAAATACTTTGCATGGTATTAATATTTGTTTTTAATAAAGTATATCATATTGGCAGCAATCGTTATGGTACTTCGTAATAATTGGGTAATCAGCAGCTACTCCTTGAATGACTATCACGTGATAATCGGAAATACGTACTGGGTTTTGACTGCTATTTTCTTCACAGGTTTAATCTACAGGCTAAAGTCTATATTTCATAGCATACACATGTTAATACGTGATCAACAATGAGGTTCTGAGGCAGGAGAGACAGCGTAAGATGTCTCTATGAACACAAGCAGCGGAAAATTCCGCCTGAAAAGGATTCATTCAGAGACCGTCGCTGATGATTTTGGATTGGCTGAATGCTGCCACCAGCACTTGACTGCTGCTGGATGTCACAAAGCTGTCTGATAATGATTTTACAATCTTACCATGAAAGGTCCGGTGATGCAGGGCGGAGGGGACTGATCGATATGTGTAGTTTTGTCAATGAGGCTGCTGGGCCATATGGCGTAGTCGTAACTCGTGTCGAATCAAGCGTTCATTCGATGGCTGGTAAATTTGCCGACATGGATTGATTCTGATCGATAAATGCACCCGTTGTTGACAGGCCCTGGGACTTTCATTACCATGATCAATTGCTGGTGGTGTGTTTATCCCTTTAGTGCGAGTTCTCTCATGCATACATAATTATGTGGAAGCTAAATACGCAGTTTGCATTCATGTAAATAATTGTGCATGCGGTATTCTTAAAAATGTCTAAGATGCAGGCTGTTTACGTCTTAGTGAACAATTTTAGTGCGCATTGAGTGCGTTTTATAGAGTAACATGACGTAAAAAATGTGATATGTTGTTTTTGTACTTATGTTTGTGTTTAGCTTTGGTTCACGTGTACTGTCCTATTGCTCATTAAAACTCTGGAGACGTGTGGAGGTCCACGATCACATAAGAATCCGATACAATTGCCATCAAAGAGGACTGTCAATTGTTGGAAACAGCGATGCATGCTAGCGGTGGATTCCAGTGATCGGGTTGAAGGGGGAATTCCTTACCGAGGAACAGTATGCGTTCTCCCATGTGTTATTTTCTCTTTAGATGACGTTGCTTAGAGTGAAACATGTGATAGCAGTTCGTCAATCTCATGAGACTCAAGGGAATGTGTAACGATGTTCAACGTGGTAGAAGATTCGAAAGAGTCGATATCAGAATACGAAATTCCCAGGAGGGTAGTAACAGCAAATAGTCGATCATTTGGCGAGGTCTGCGCCAACTAACGTTCGTTCTGCGTTGGGTACACCCCCCGCTTGCCCTTCGAACTTGATACCTGGTTGAATTATGTTCACTTCGGCCTACAACGTGCCCTGTTACGCTTGCTATATGATGGATCACCCATGGATGCTAACGAAGCAGTTATCCAGTTGCACGTTGATGGCGTTACACCTTTCAAGTCGTAGAAGGTGCGGTGATGACTTGTACTATGTAGATTAGTTAAGCTCGTGACAGCCTCCCCTATCGAGGTTGAAGTTTTTGTTGGTCACAGCAAACCTTGGAATGTGAATGGATATTTGTTTGATTTGGTCGTTCAACTGTGTACTCTGACATCACATGGAGTTACTGTCGGTAATCTGTAGCCTAAAAAGAAGTTGATCATCAACAACATTAGATGCGATTCGCCAACTAGGGCTTTTGTAGAACGGTAGCCGGAACACGCTGGATACGCCAGTTGTGATCGCTTCAAATAAATAAATGTTTACATTGACCACAAGTTTACCTATAACCTAGCACACCGTTTCAATCGCACAGAGGCATCCTCCAGGCGTATCGGAAAGCACAGGCAATCTCCTTTTGTTGCCCTACCGTTGGAAATGATACACTATTTTCCGTACGACCACATGCACTCCGTTTGTTTCGGTGTAGTACGACGGCTGGTGTTGTTATGGCTGGAATCCCCTAATAACAAAGGCTTGCGTTTGTACGTTGACACTGCTGAACGCGTCGACTTAAACATCACCGCCTGTTCTCGTCTACTTAAAGACAACTTTCCAAGGCTTTGCCAAGGATGATCGGAATTCATAGATGGGAAGACCTGCGAGTTTAGACAGTTCATCTCGCAAGTCGGACAGTGGGTGTTTAAGGGAAGTATACCTCTGAAAAAAGACTCCAAATTTCTGGACTTACCCATTGAGAATTATGTTGTTGTCCATCCGGTTTTTAGCGGATCTTTGCCTGAGTACGGTAATTCTTGCCCGTATAAGTCCCAGTATGAATAGCTGTATGCATGTGGGACATACAACGTCCATTCCCTTGTACATTTGGCGGGTGACGTCACACTTCACAGCGAATTTGACGTGTCCCTCCATTTGGGTTATACATTTACCGCTTCAAACCTATAGTACACTTTCTCTGTAATTCTGTGGCTCAGTTGTACCGAAGGTAGAATGAAGGGTGCACTGTGATGAAGGTGACTGAGTTGGATTGGTTATTGCATGTCAAACCCACGGCAAGGAAGACAATAAACGGAGATTAAGCCCTAACACTTCACTTATTTCGAGCACTAGTTCCACTAATGTAATTGTTGCATACAACCTGTCTTACACTATTGTTGACATTGATAATGTCGACCCAACACAACCGATTTTGTATTACGAACGTTTCCAGATCAATGCTGACATTCGGATGCATGGCAAGGCATCGTCTATTTTGTACACATTTCAGGCAACTGACGTCAACGATCATTTGTATCGTGTATATTTTCTGATGTATTCTGCCAATATGGTTTTTCGTCGCCATCCTTCTCACCAGTCACGCCACTTTTAAACGCGTACAACAACCTACTAATAAGCATGAGCCACTGAAACGTGTAACAGCATCCCTTTTCTGCTAACTTAAACAGTGTTCTTCACAAATTACGGAGTGTGGTGGTCAACACGAGTTAATGAGCAGACCAGGTAAAAGTGGATGTGCCTCTCTAGGTTATTGGTGATAAGAAAATGAACGAATGAAACGAAATAGTTACGAGATTCCAACAAGTTACAGTAATCAAAAGATTTGACTCACGGGAAGTCTTCACAGGTGTTCAATGATGACCACCACAATATTCCAGATTACCAGTATCTGGATGTGAAGAATATCACAGAGTTGCCGTGGACCGCTGAAACGCGATCGGGGATGCGGTGATGTTCGTATTATAACGGAGCTAAAAAAGTGGATGATAGATCCGTGTAGTATCGTTAAACAACTGCGCAACGGAGAGGAGAGCAGACCGATCTGCACACTATTTGTGTCGTCGTACTAGGTCACTTTTATCAACTTGGACAACATGCAATGGTAATACAAAAGGTTATTGTAAATAAATAAAGCATCGTTTGTAAACAAATATAAGGAAATGTCTACAAAAACTTTTTCTTTTCAGACGTGGATGTAAGAATTTTTCAGTCCTGTAAATAGTGACGCAGACGGCAATTAACATGATGCCGTTACCAGAAGTAGCTGGCTTAATGCCGCTCGTACCACAGCGGTCACCCCACGATTCCCTAGGAGTGCGTAACACATGTGTGCACAGAACCACTTGCATCTAATTTTACGATCCGAAGCCACCAGTTACAATACTAGTCACAACAAGTGTGTAAGGTTACTTTATATCGAGCGTACCTACATTTCTGATGTGCCCTCCCTGAGCTATATAATTTTACCAGCGTACACGGGAGCATAGTATGGTCCACTGCGAAAAGGATGGCAGTCGAAATTGCGCGATTACCGAATAGGCGGACACCGGTTTTGCCTATACCAGCGACGTCAGTAACAAATTGATAGACAAAAGTTGTATTCACAGTTCCATTCGGTAATGGTGATTGTGAAGATTGGTGACCGGCTAATATTCGCTTAAGGTGATTATTTTCGGGGTATCACTGTCCCCAGTGCCGGAACCCTACTCAGAAATATGATGGAGAGACTAATGACCAGGGCAGCTGCTAGAGTGATAACCTATTCCGGTGCACACAAGAAGTTTGCAATCAACCGCACACTGCTGGAAGCCTGGTTAATCGGTACGACCTGTCATACTGCCCTAAGTTCTTACGTACCTGGGGCAGGTACATGAGAGGACAGAATGAGAAACCACCCCTGACAGCTTGGTTACACTGCGCAAGGGTCAAACGGTCTACACAACATGCATGCGCACAACACAACGAGGACTTTAGTCAGGATTGTCTGCGGAAACTTGACGGTGTTCTTACTTTTCCAAGAAAATGAATGGATTGTAATTTTCTTTGAACATAATTTCTTTGAACTGGATGAGGATTATCGTTTCACATTTTGTGTATGTTATGTAAATATTTGACCTTAATATGTGTTAACTTTTCGAATTATACGCGTTGTTTTCCCTTCCATGACATCTTCAGAAAAGCCCTTTTATAACGTTTCGTTAGGTTTTAAGGCTAAGGGGAGGGTACGGAATACAAATGGGATGAGGGTGTTTGATTGGTTAATAACAAAAGGAAATACCAGTGAGAACAGCTGATTTTAGCGTGCGTCCTACCAAGTTGCTGTTGGTCCGTGCAACCAATATATGATTGGCCGAAAAAACTTAATGGAAAACTCTTCCGTTGCAGACAACCCGTTTTCCGCTATGATAACACCTGATTGGCCGCTAGACGATAAAAGCGGAACCGTCAGTGGGAAAAGGAATTGCGTTCATAAGGCGAATTGGGGTTTTGTTGCGATTATGTAAGGTAAACGCGGGGGGTATTTTCCCTTACAGTTTTCTGTGGAGAGCTTTTTTACGCTAGTAAAATGAACGAACAATACCGGCTACCATAACTTAGGACCTGATGGCCTTCCAGAGTAAATAGTCTATTACAAATGGGCACATGTATAATATGCTTGCAAAGTGCATTTGTGTATTATAATCCTGTCATTCTTTCTGCGTGGGTACTAAGTATAACTCTATATTAGACCATTCTACCGAGTGTGATAGCAGATTCAAGTACATAGTTCCAACATTCTGATAAGAATATTGTGCATGCATTACTCCTGAGTGAACGATGAAGATGTGATAAACCGTTTTAGATAAGCCGTTTTCAATGGTAGCCTGATAGTAGGGACGGGTATGTACGTTACGTGCAGTTGTCGACTAAATCTTTTCCGGGCCACATTCAGAAAGGTCATGAGAAACTAAAAAAGGTTTGAACGTAGACATTATGCTTGATGGTGTAAGATAGCAATGCAAGCCATTTTTAAGACACTGAGTGTTGTTGATGGCTCTAATAAACTTCGGAAGTCTATTCCCAATATAGGAATATTTTACAATAAAGAAGTTGACGCGTATTTTCTTACGAGCTAACAGGGTTGGTAAAATAGAATCTCTGTTTCTTAGGCCATACGGGGAGCTATGTTGCAGATGAACGGCGAGCGCTGTGGCGTTTGTGTCCAAGTGTAACCAGAGTAGATCACTACCAAGTGTTTGACAACGTTCACTATAGATGAGTTAGGATGAATATCCTAATAAGCTTTTGTTAAATGGTAGTTGGAGATTTTCTAACAGGCCTATCGGGGTTGCATAAGTGGCGGTAAATGGAGGCGCAATATTCAAATTGAGGTTGAGCACACACTTTGTAGAGCCAGCCTCGCATCTGGTAGACAGAATTTATATTCGATACGGCCTAATGTCCTGTCAGTTTTTGTTAAATGAAAGCGTACCTGTTCAGAGAAATTGAAGGAGTTAGAATACCTTATTCTTAGAGCTCGATCGGATGTGACAATGTCAGTATCGTGACCATCTGGTGAGACGGAACCATCGCTGAGAACCTTATGAGCCATGTCTTCACCACGACTCCATCGATGCTAGATGCTATCGTATATTTTGTTGACGGAAGGCAAGGTTGCTGGACTGGCGGAATAGGTAGCGGATTTTGATATAGTCAACAAACAGAAAGGGCCTGCCATGTTTAACGAAATTGCATATGTCGTTTATATACATTGTCACTAACGTGAAGAAGGGCTGTATCCTAACCCCAACGGTACTTAGTGTATAGTCAACTGCCGTGCTAACAGTTGATTTTCAGGACTCGGTGGAGGTCGACGTTGAGGCTGACTACAGGATGGACGGGCGCCCACCGAAAATTCGACGTCGCGGCCCTCCATCCAGCTACATACGCCAATGATGCGCATGCTGCTGCTCGCAGATGACAGCGCGCTGTTAGCTGAAAGCGAAGACCAACTTCAATTACTGATCACGGCTTTTAAGACCACGGCGTCCAACTTTGGATTGGGTGTCAATACAGATTAGACTTTCTTTTTCTTTCAGCTTTATCCGAGCAGAGGTGCTGCTCATGCGCGGGAACCTGAAATTAGTATCAATGGAGACGTTGCCGGCAGCTGCACAGATTTCTTCCATCTAGGTAACAAATTATCTAAAGATTGTCCCGCGAAAGGCGAGTCACAAACTCGTGTAGCGGAAGTTGGGGTTGCATTCGGACGTCATGGAAGGCGTGTTTGGAAGAACCACAGCTTGAAGTTGACAGTTAAGCTCGTTGTCTATCGCTCAGTGTACCACCATACAACAATGAAACTTGGACACTGTATATTTAAAGCGTTCGCTGTGTGATATGTAAAACGCGTCTTGGGTATTGGGTAATTGAAAATGGTTTCGAACACTGAGGCACTGCTGCGAGCAGACATGGACGGGATGGAAACCATTCTTACGCTTATTCAACTTCGTTGGCTAGATCACAACCGTAGAATGGGCGTTGACCCTATCCCGAAGCAGCTGCTGCACAGACAGCTAAAATCAGACAAGCGATATACTACACCTAGAAGGCTGATATACCAGGATGTAGTCTATATATAAAACTCTTACTGGAGTGCACCAATCAAATGGTGCATACTGGCTTGAAGGAGGACATACTTCTTGTCGTGGGCGTATGTGGGCAGTTACTAAGCTGGTCAGTGGCCCGCGATTCATGGGGCGTGACTCGAAGCTCGTGATCTGTGCTCACCTAACTTTCGATTTCAAAGACATGATATCCACGATTGTTTTCCTTGGTTCAGGACGGGATCGGAAGTTTCTCATCCTACAGGCTGACAGTGGCCGACGAGTCAGGAAGAAAGTCACTACAACTCCAAACCCCAACGTTCCTCACTCAGTAATGTTTTTTTTACAGGATTACGAAACACTTGAAAGGAAACCTCTCAGAAACCGTCAGTTACTCATTTAAGACTCCCTTTTCAGCGTCCCCCAGTCCGCATTTGATTGAAACTTTATTTGATTCTCAACCACTATCTTTTCTTGATACTTAACGCTATCTCCAAGAGCGTTGCTTAACTCTGTTTTCAACGGTTGTCCTTCTGACCAACGGACGCCCACTAGATGTTGAAACAGATGAACTGGCTAAGACCGGGTGACTTGGGCCTCCAGGCCGGATATATATATATCATTGTGCTCCCCCTTGCAATTGTAGTTCTGCCAGTTCAGTTAACTTGTTGAACCTATTTAGTTGTATTCTCTCCTTAAACCATTTGAAAAACTCATTGATAACTGTGCAACTCTTGCAAATGCACCCTTAGCACATCCCCTATTATCTATACTATACTCCATTGCCACTGCGGTTATACCGTTCGTCGTGCATAGTTTTTATTTCGCGCCACTTTATACGACTAGGCGGCTTGAATAAGTTGCATCTGATGCATCATTTTGGCAACTAATTGGTCGCGCGTTCTTTGAAAGTATACCATTCATTTGTACGGCTCGAATTTTCCTTGGCTGGATGAACCACATCAATTAATACTAGTATAACGCGCATCATCACTTCTGTGCTTTGTGACGCTTATTATCTAGCATCAATCATTTAAACGAATTACTGCTCCGTTCGCCATTTTTCGTGGGCGCCAAGTACCTTAGTAATCCTGTCTTGCTAATTTAGTGGATGTGACGATCGACAGGTTACCTTACTGGATATTACATCGACGTCCTTCGCCTGTACATTGGGCACCTTTACTTATTATTGGAAGTTCTTTATTTAGATTAGTTCCGTTCCCAACTACACTGCTGAACTATCCGCAGGGAGTAAATGCTTTCTTGGGTAGACCGTTCACAGGTGAATTTTGATATATTCTGAATGTTAATTGACGGAGTACATCATAAAACACGAAATGTGCTCATTTTGATGCCAGAAAAAAATTTGTTTTAATGTGCCAAACATGTTTATCAGGGACGATAATGAGTTGCGATTTTTCGAAGGAAAAATGCGTTCTCGAGTTAGCTGAAATTTATACTGGTTAATTAAGAAAGTTTTATCAACAAAAGAATGAAAAACGTGCACAAAATACGTTGCACAATATTATTCTGTAAATTGTGAATTCAAAAACCCATTAAACTGTTGATAACGGCTAACTTACATTTGAGGTTGTATAATCAACACCATGTGGAATTGGGAACTCCAGGTATTTTGCGACACTGCTGGCAAGTATATACGACTGCAGTGAATGTTTTTCGTGCAAAATGTGAGCTTTATTTTGTGTGGTTTGATTACCATAAATACTGCTCACTGTAATCGGACATAAGCAGGTTTGGCATTACGTTGGCCAGGAATTAGGTTACATTATGAAGTATTATTCACCACATAGCAGGATGAACTTCACAAGTCTATTATTAAAAGCACTGACATCTATGCTCGACAGTCAGCCTACCTGCACCCTATAGTCACAACGCCACGACTTATGGTTGGACGCACTGACGTCTATGCTCGACAGTCAGCCCACCTGCACCCTATAGTCACAACGCCACGACCTATGGTTGGACGCACTGACGTCTATGCTCGACAGTCAGCCTACCTGCACCCTATAGTCACGATGCCACGACCTATGGTTGGACGCACTGACGTCTATGCTCGACAGTCAGCCTACCTGC
>JTDE01008685.1:0-11792 GCA_014338405.1 Paragonimus skrjabini miyazakii | reverse complement strand
GTCATTATCAGTTACGTAATCATTTGTGGATGTTTTTGGTTGGGTATCTAACGAATACTGGATGATAACAGATGTCACCGGTAAATGACAACATTTCAATAGGATAACGTCGTTAGTGATAGTAACACCCTATCAGTTCATTTGCCGTCAGTTTATGGGGTGCACAGGACCAGTTCATCCCGATAATGATACCCACCAAGTATGTCAGGGACAATTGGCAGTGGTTCAAATAGCTCGTGTTACCGTCATTTGTTGTGTAGCTCTTCACTTCGTCTTGGCACAATCTCAGTTGATTCGTTTACACAGGCAACTTTGAAGCCTATACTGAGGTGGAATGAAAATCTATGTTTGTTCATTTTGTACACATGAGGGTCCAAGTTGTTTGATATCTATACACGCTGACTACAGATGGCTACGAGTTCTTGGTTTCAGCTTGACCCCGGCGTTACCATCTTGCAGAGATCAGTGAATTGTCTAGTATTCTAAAGGAACAAACATGATTCCAAACTCTTAACAGACCGTTTCTCAATAGACCTTCTGTTCAATGTTACCAATCTCTTTCTTTCAATCATCCAGGTATAGGACCTCCTTCACCCTGATTAAGGAGACACTTGAGCTTAGCAACAAAAATAGTCCAATCCTCACTATTCAGCCTACAAGCTTCTAGATAGGATGTCAGAATATGATCAGATAGCTTGACTTCAGTTATGAGTATATCGCGTATACCTTCTCATTTATCAGTCAGCATTGTCTTCGTGTCGATTCAAGTTTTTAAAAATCCATTTTCTTGCATTTTTATATCTCTACTGTTGAAATGTTATCGCAGAGTACATATAGTTGGTGGAAACTGACACAGCCTATGTAACATAGATCAGTGTTGTATAACAAGCAGCTTCGTTTGCGAGTAGTAAAATGCGTACTCTCGGGAACTAGAAGGCAGGTCTCAATGCCACGAAGACGAGGAGCCAGTAGTGATTAATGGAACCTTGGGTATGCACTATGTTAGACGTGTCACCAAGGTAAATGACGATGCATTGCTGCCCAGTGGGTTTGGATACACTTCAGCCATGCAGATTGGTGTACGAGTTCGTTGTCTCATGTTCCAACATAACCTGTACGGGATTTCATGTAGGCCAAGCGTCTTTTGCGGTCACAACAATCAGGATACATATGTAGTTGCTGACGTACTCTTAAGGAGCAGTCGATCCCTTCCACGAGTAGTCATTTAGATGGACGAAGTTTTCTGAGTCCGCTTGTAACCCGCTGTTTAACCTGTGTTTATACAGTGGTTTTGCTTTCGAAAATTTTGAGGCCCAACGCCTGGATTTTCTCTATATCTACCTACGAGCTGTTTCACAGAATAGATTCAGCCGAGTCCTGTTCGATGGTCAATTGTCAAAACATGGCTTATGACAAATGAGTTGCCAACTGTCATCAATCAACCGGGCTAGGGCGGGTGATGTAAAATGCAATTAATATCTCGGTGATAAAGTTACCCGACGTAACCACGAGCAGTCCCTTCCGGCGTTGTCACGATGGTGAGAGGTGTGAGTGCAGTAGACATGCCAAAGGTATTTTCCGAGGGCTGAAGATCCATTCATTGTTTCATAGCATTTATTTCCTGAACAAATTGTTGCCAGTCGTCCAGGTATCTTGTGGGCATATGTACATTTGGAAAATTGAGGTGGCACGTGGTGATCTCTCGAAGACTTGCATGCACAAAGTATTGTACTCGACGATAAATTGCACGCCATTGACTTTTTTGTGGATACACAATGAGCAAGGTCTTGAGCCAGTTGACTACCTTTTGTCCACGGGTTGCCCTATTGCCAGTCATTGGAGCCCTTTTTCGTTCAGTCGTGTGTACAAAATTTAGTTCAAATGAGTTTGAGTCATTTTTCCGTCACTCAACCCTATATGAAATGAACTTATGAACGCAAATTTTGCAGATGGCCACGTACGCGTTCATTACCTGTCCAAACATGTCTCGTATTCATGCCTAAGCCACCGTTCAAACCTCTTCGATCAGACGTCGGAACCTCTAATCGGACTTGGTGAGCAAACAGGATGGACTCCGTTTGGCAGTCTACCTACCTTCAATCTGCAATCACACACACACACACACACACGAGATCAGCAGGCTGTCACGTGTTCACACATAGTGTACCTGTGGTACGAAACCCGATATCATGGCTCCCAATAGTTAAAAAGCTGACAGCTTGTGCATGGTAGTCTACATATCTACAGATTGCAATGGTATTTCAAATGTAGTCTTTTGCACATACAACATACAAGTAGAAAAGATTTCTCGCAAAGAGTAAGAGAAAAATCCGCCAAGTGGCCTATCAAACCATTTTGTAGTATTACCGAACGACTCAAGGTGTGGTGACGGCTAAAAATCGATCGTGTGATACATGTGTCTTTCTCCTGAAATCACCCGATTGAAAATATGAACTGTAACGATTCACGTCTGATGGTTGAATTACGTGTAGCCCAAAAACGGATCCCCAAAATGAAAACAAGATTGGATCCAACAATTTCTACGGTACTATTAAAGAAATGCATCAATAATTACAAAAGGCAAACCTCAATCGTTTGCGACGATAGTCTCGTCCAGTAAAGTCAATAGTTCCTCAACAGGACCAGCAAGGTCAAAAGTGAGCCGTCACGCCGGTAGACCGGGACAAGAATGGCTACTCGTACCACGGACATTTAATGGCACATTAGTTCAATAAAACAAAACGGGGTGGGTGAGGTAGTGGGAAAAAATAAGAAATACAAATGATGGGGACGAATTTTTTCAGTTCATGGATAAACAAATTTACATGCACCTTATCATATTTTTGAACTGAACAGAGTTGACTAAGTTAAACCACAGTCTTCTGATCTCGTAGTTATGAGATGAACAGTGTGAACCTCATACTAGGCTTGAACTAGGTGCAGCAGTTGTACTCTGCGTATGGATGATACTCAGGCTGATCTATTGGGATCAAATACGGCACTTATCCACTAGGCGTTAAGTAACGATGCATACTAAACATAGGTTTGAGGACAAACACATCACATAGTTGATCGTGGCATTAATGTAAACTTAGTGTTAGAGAACTCACAAACTGGTTTCTGGTAGAGATGTTTGACGTCTGGATTACTTAACGCTGTTTTGGTTGACAAGATGAGATAACTGTAGTGACGGTTTTGAATGGTTTACTTGTTAATTACACCCAATTCAATTAATAATCTGATGGTATACCACTGGTTCTATACACGAATAAGGTTGATAGAACTCAAACAAATGTAAGGGTTCTTGTAAACTGTTATCTGTTGAGTAAAATTGAGATCCTCCGCCGAAATAAGTACAGTGTAACAGCTTCTCTACACAAGTTTAGCCGATCAAAGAGGGCCGGATGAAAAATCATACCAGTTTTAACAGTTCTCCAAGCCGATTTGACACACAGTGCGCTTCAACACGTGTCATGATGAAAGTAGTGAGTGTACACGATCAGACCAGCACACGAGGCTTCACTCTGAAGTAAGGTATGAAGCGTCCTATGATTCGTCTATAAACTGATGAACGAAGAGAGATAAACATAACCGATTCTTAGACTGCACAAATCTGATGGCATTTGTGCAATTGTAGGCGTTTTGAAATTTATATGAAGCCATGTGTTGTGGAAGAAAACGTGAACAGAAGTCACCGGGCGAAAGTCTGAATATGGTATATGCGAGATCTTCAAGACAAGAATTCAATTCAGGATATCTGTTGAGAATGAATACACTTTAACGGTGGACCACGTTTTTCAGTAGAACTCTAAAGGCACTTCTGTATGATTATGTTACGTAATCTAGTTAGAACAGACAAAAATGTGATAAATGGTCAAACTGGGGCTATTTTCTATACAGCCTGTTTGTTTCTGTTATTTTTTATTGCACGGCAGTATTTATGAAACGATTGTCTGTACAGCATATGCTATGTTCGCACATTTTTAAAAAATATAACGTTTAAGTCAATTAAAGCTACTATAATTGGCATTTTATGTTTTTTTTATTCACTCTAGTGTGATCACAAAAATAGCCGACAGATGTGATGCTCTGTATGTGAACTTTCGAGTTTGCATTGCAAAGACAATGTATACATTGTATTGTATGCACATGAAGTACGTAATGGGATGCATTACATAGTGGTTCGGAAGAGATAAATTGAACCAGGTCAGATGATGATGTACTGTTGCATCTAGAAGTTTTCTAAATGAATTGTGTATGGGTGAAAAGCCATCAGTGTGGAACTCACTAAACACAACCAATGAACACCGTAACAGGTGAAGGGAACTGGTGACAATAAAACTGACAAGTCCTCTAAAATTTAAGGACTATGATAACAGGAAAACGTAGATATTTCACAGAGTTCGATGGTGTGAATGAATCAAATTCAACTTGAAAAAAAAATACACAACCAAGGTAACAAATTAAGGAACACATGAAAGTGAATTAAATGCAGATGAACAAGTAAGTACCATGATAATGAACAAACTTCACTTAAGGTTTGATAAACAAAACTGCCTAAAAATCCGGACGAACTATGACAGACAAAATATATACTAGTACATAAGCGCACAGCGGTAAATTATAAAATCATCCATTTATGTAACGATATTTTGAAAATCAGCCAATCGAAAACATTCCGTTTTGGTAACATTCAGTCAAATCTGAATGTAAAACAATAAGCTGAAGTTGGTTTAAAAAGCTTTACAGAAAATGAATTACACACAAATAAAAGAGGACCAGATGTAACAAAATTGTACAGTTAACCCTCTGTGACGTGATTCTACAAAAGAATAGAATGATGTTTTCTGTCATTTTGCTTTCGCTTTTCGATACCTTGTTCATTCGTATCTCACACTGTACAATCCAATAGGATCGAACTCAGATTAATACGAATCCAATTCAAAGCAAATTATACTTCGGCCTTCAACCTACATGTCATGACATTTTTGTGCGCTTGTCAAATTAAAATGACCCCAAAATTTTCTGCGAAAATTAGCTCTAGACTGCATGCCAGTAGGTTCATTGTAGCGATCGCGAAAAGAAGTAGCCGTACATGATTCATAAATTGAAGATACTGTCTTACTGAAAATTTACAGCCCATCGCTAAGTTGGTGGAGATAATAGAAACAAAACAAATCCCAACGGTAGAACATGTGGGTCAACCACATGGTGAGTTCTCGTAATTGAGAGGCCGAAATTCCCTTTTCCACAACAGTCAGCGGTCGTCAGTAGTTAGTATGCCAGTTCTAACATGCTTACTCCGTTGGAAGCTACTGACAATATTACCGGCTTGCAGTAATTCTATCCTGATTTTTAATTAACAACGGAGACTGAATTATAATTAGTAATACGTTAAACATCACACACAAACACATGATCCCGGTTTTCGCGTTCAAATTATCGTTTTAGTCAGGCTGTTTCAAAATGAAACACTAAACTCGAGTTTTGTTTTGCAAAAAGCATTTGCTACCTTTGTGGCTGGTTTAGTGTAATGGTTTCACTTGGAATTTAGCTTAGCGTGCATTACATAGTTCTATTGGGAACAGTTTACTATAAAGTATTTGCTGCACTGTCATCTCATTTCCATAGCTCACAGTCCTCTTCATTTCGATTGTAGAATTTCGTTTGATATTTTCAGCTAATGTAGACAACTTTTCTTGTCTTCTGGGTTCTTTTGATAACCCTCTCCTACGCATAAATTATTCCACTGAAACGATAAAATATCCACCCTTTGCAAAGCATTGAACAAACTTGACATGTTAGATGAAAAGTGAGCTGTTGGTCAACTGGGATTTGCTGCACAACATCGGTAGACCGACCTGATAATTGTACTTTTCACTAGACAAGGGCATCCATTCTGCTCTCAAAGTGTTTGAGAGGCCTATGTAGTAAGCTCTAAAGTGCCCAGGTAAGATGTACGCACTATAAAATACCTTGTAAGGTTATAGCCTTCATCTGGAAGATCATTACAAATAGCCGAAGAACAACACAAAAGTGAAGCGACTGGAAGTACATATGTCAGTTTGTCCAGGCAATGACTATTAGATATCACAATCCTTCTGTGTTTAAGACAATTTGCACTGAAGCTGTAACCATCGTAATAGTCAACATTTTCTTGTTTCTTTTGTATTATCTTCTTTATCAGCCTAAACTTTTAAGTCAAAAAGTCCACTCAAAGAACCAGTGTATTGATGGTGATGATTTATTACACATATGGTCAGACGGTAGGAAATGTCACTCAGGAAGACAATAAATGAATAGCGTTTCTTCACTGTTTTATTCAGTAGACAAGAAACCCAGTTAATGTACTGTTGTCTCATGCAGGTGTAACCGTCACGTAAACGACTTGTAAAGAGAACGTTGGAAAGGAACTGAATAATTAGCCGTAGGTAGGAGAAAATTATTTCCGACGTATTTCATGTTAGAGCCTAGAGTAATAATCTGACAGTCCGTATGAATGAATGATAACTGGTTACCCTGATTGTATGATATGTTCTGTCGAAAAAGAGTTATCTGTTGTCTTTTGGCGAAATCTGGACTTAGGAGCCCGGAAGAAACTGAACAGTACAGTTAACTTATTACATGTCAATATTTATAAATAATAACTGTCGTTGTGGTTGTATGTTTAATAACCTACAGTCTCAAAACGCTCTTGTTTGAATAGCAATCTCATAACAATCAACAGTTTCAGAGAAAATGGGTAGACTCAATGTGGCAGGAGACTTTTGGTACGTAACTCATTCATATGTGGTTCTCATATAGCCGGAAGCCTATTGAATAAGAGCTTTCATTCGTTACTCTCCAGATCAGTCCAGACAAGAGGGATGACGATCTGATTGGAGATAAGCGTCTTGAAGTGACATATTAATTTTTAATAAGGCTATAATGACTGAAAGAACATTGTAGATATTGTTTTTATTCAACTCTGCACAACTTTAATGGTCTGCCGGACTTGAAATTATCAGTTTTCAGTGATTTTCCCAGACCGAATGTGACTAACGTTACCACCACATCCGGATCCAATGTAGAAGTCAACTGAACATACCAAGCCGCTCAATCTACCTTCCGCCTGAACGGCGATCTTGACCACATTCGCTCGGCATGGCGTTACGTCCCATAATCGCTCGCATTCGCATTGGCGACTGAGCGGAGCGATGATTAGTTACTAGGTTCAGAACCGTATGATAATCTCAACCGCCTACGATTTCAGTAATGCATCACGCGGTGAGGGCGCCTTAGTCACGTGATTCCAACTTGGGTTGCACAGCCGTTCCCTTGTTTGTTGTTTGTAGTCTGTCCACCGCGCTAACTTGGGTTTTCGACTAAAATGCGCTCATGCGATTCAGAGTAGGAAAAGATGAATTGCTGAATGATATGTTAGGCAATCCGGCATGATATTCAAAACAGGTCGTTTGTCCTTGTAACTACCATTATACCAACAATTCTGATAACAATCAGGCAGGTATGAAAAATAGGTCGTCAAAGTTATGCGATAGACGATCAATATCATCATTTCTTTTAGTCTAATCACTAGCATGGTGTACTAATATTGTAGCGAAAAGGCTTTGTGTTCAGGGCACGCACCAATGCAGTGAAAAGGCGTCCAGTAAAGCACAATCTTTATTGTCCAACCTGCTCGCACGTCGTGTGCACTTCTGCCCGGTTTGTGTGTGTGTGTGTGTGTGTGACCAAAGTCTTCAGTCGGGGGTTTCTGCGCCTGCCATTCCTCGTCCGTTGGTCCGATCTCGTCGAGCAATCGCACATCCGGTTGACCATTTTGTCCGCAATCCGATCGCTATGAACTTTTGAACATCCCTTGTCGCCACCTGGGGGTATTCCAATGAAAATTGAAATACTCGAATCTCCGGTTTGGTAATCCACTACAATATACTATTGCTGTATTTCTTTCGAACAGACTTTAGTGACCCAACACCAACATTCTCGAGTACAAAAGGGGACAGAAACAAAAGTAGCCTAGCTCCTTGGTTTGTAAAATTGTTGGGTATTTTCATGGTTTCCTCTAACAACAGTAAGGGAGCGGTGCTGGATTAGCGAAAGTTTGTGAAAGAGAGTTGTTAGAACAACGTTCTATTGACAGGTGTTGTGGAGCTCAACGTGTGTTTTACAGAACCAGAAGCAAAATCATTCGTCTGGTTCGAATCGAGACCTTCGCGGTGTAGAGGTCTACGTGAAAAAAATCTTCATTGGTTTTGTTTATTTCTGTGTTGCTAGTGGCGTATTCAGTGCGCACAACGGTGCTGGATTAGCGAAAGTTTGTGAAAGAGAGTTGTTAGAACAACGTTCTATTGACAGGTGTTGTGGAGGACGTGTGTTTTACAGAACCAGAAGCAAAATCATTCGTCTGGTTCGAATCGAGACCTTCGCGGTGTAGAGGTCTACGTGAAAAATATCTTCATTGGTTTTGTTTATTTCTGTGTTGCTAGTGGCGTATTCAGTGCGCACAACGAAAGCTGTGAATCTAGAAGATAAACAGTAAGTATTTGGGAAGATCTGTAAGAGGTGACAGGTTTTGTAGTTAAGATATGTTGTACGAACACTGTGGGTTTGAATCTGACTCGGACAGAGACCATAACTAGGTTTCTGAACGAAATGATACTGTCCGGCAACTATACTGAGGACCTAGCCAACAAGTTATATCTATGATCGCGTATGCTTTCCCGTAAGTTATCAACTGAGACGGAAAGCTGTTCAACTCCCCTGTGAACTCTCATGTGAAATATCAGAATGTCATCACCAAGCGGAGCATGGTAAGTGTCATATCTGCAGGTATGATCACCATGACCGAAGGATTGTGTAGAAAAAGAACTTATTTAATCTGGCTTAGACGTGACCTGAAATAATGGTCAAATTTTGAACGGGTTATTCAGCTTTGTGAGATCACACTGAATAACTTCACTCGTTTAGAGACAGTCAAGAACAAAACAAGAGATTTAATCTCCAAGCCATGGGCAATAAACTATAACGTTTGTGGACGTTTAGTTTTAGAAAGAACGACGCCCAACATTGGAACGTCCGCCTCTGAGATTATAATCTGTTTGATGTCATCTGAAGCATGAGGTTACATGCAGGCTAGCTGGACCTTACACCTATACAACATAGTCGCAGCAACGTTGTTGTAACGAACAACTTTGTGACTGGAAGTTGCACCTCGTTTCCATCTGGTTACGAAGAGACGAGGAGTAGTAGTGTCGACTACTCTCGCTGAATCGTGCACCAAAACGACGCTAGAAATTCATAATTGTTCCGGTGACGCAGAAATTTTTAACTTGCGTTGCCTCACACGCAGCACCTAGAAGAGATGATACTACTTCAAGTACGCTAGGGTAAACGATAAGATTGACAGGCAGTCTCCCTTATTGCTCTCACGCAGTGCTCGTAGAGTAGGTGATCTATGGTGTATAGGAGTGACGCATTGGATATCGGTCTCGTCTGAAATCCTGGCAACACTATCTAGTGTTTCTGGAAGGTCAGGGAATGATTGCCATTCACTTGTTGCGAGAACGATCGGACATACATCTCTCATGAGAACCTGGAACGACGTATCATTCATTTTGGGCCTAATCCCCTTAAGAAATTGCCGTATACCCAATACAAAATGAATATTTAACGTTCACGTTGCTAGCAGACAAAAGAAGAAATCAGTTTCTTTTGTTTTACACTCACATACACACCTCAAATTGTTCAGGTTCTTTTACAAATCATGTTCGTTGAAGGGGGTCACAAGTCAATGGAATGGCTAAGAGCTGATAGAGCTTTATAGTTGGACTGAATTGACGATGTCCGTTTACATTTTGAAAGATCACCGTAAAAAAGACTAGTGGAATCAGGCAACAATTACAAGCAAACGATCTGCATGTGGAAGAATAATAAATTCCATAAGATGAGAACGAAGAGTAGCACTTCAACCTGAGAAACGCTTTTTGGTTCTACAAGAAAGCATGAAATCGTCTGTCAGAATAGCAGGAGATATGAGTCAAGTGGTGGAGTAAACCGCATGAGTAGAAGGGTTGTAACAGACATGAGACAATGATGTAGAACACGTTCCATCTAATCTTTGTACAAGCATAACCAACATGACCAAACCGCGGTAGGCTGGACATTTCTTTAACACTCATCTAATCTACAGCTTAGGATCCAAGGAGAACCTTGGCTTTTAACCGAGTTTGTTGGTATTCATCGGAAACTTATTAAAATTTCGTTTCTTGAAGAAGCTGTTATATATGATGCAGCGTTGGGTAATATTTCGCTACGTTTTTTGACTGCACAGTTCACATTTTTCAATTCGAAAGACTAACGTAAAAGGCACACACCACGATGACCGGATCAGACTCACTTAACTGTGTGCTTTCAGTCCTGGACAGTTTAAATGTTTACCTACACTTCTATTTTTATCAGTACGGCACATCGTTCTTAACTGTCAGTAGAGACGTAATTGCCGTTGAAATTCCTGATGGTTGTCAGGATTAGTCCAGAGCCTCGGCAACAAAACAACTGTGTTGATTGTTAGGACAGATAAGGGTTACTTCTGTCCACCTGCAGCCGATTGAGAAATGGTAGAGCACAGATAGAATCAACGATTAACAACCGTCCTAGCTACTCCACCGGTGTATCACATAGGACATGAAGATCAACAGCGTATGACGGGAAGATGGGTGAAAATTTGAGGACGTTGTTTAGATTGTCCACTACAAACAAGGCTCAATTCAGCTATGAAAATGAGATTGCTGCTCACCTGGCAACCACAACGCCAAATACGTGTTGGCACTCGTTTGTCTTTTAGTGACCAGTGAACACCTTAGTGGCTACATTGTATGATGAGTCGTCAACTTTGGCCTATTGTAAAAAGTTGAACGTCAAGTACCAAATAGCATCAAATTGGTAAATTGTATTTCACTTTCTGGTGTCGTTCCCTGTACTGTCTTGGTGGGCCTGTGAGAAAAATAAATGTTCACTACAAAAAATAAAATAATATCTGTCATAGTATAAAAAGTGAATAGAATGAAGAGGGAAAAAAGTAAACTTGATAGCATAATCTCCACGTGAGGGTATCACTCCTCTAACGAGGTCACATTCATCCGTTCACGTGGAGTCTCCATAAGCAATTAGTGTTGAAAACTCACTAGTTTCCAAAATGAAAGCAATTGTAATGCTTAACAATCTCAAGTTTGTCAGAAGCAATGCACATGACTCGATTCAACGAAGTGTCCATCACAAGAACACCTAGGAAGGTCAGTACGTGAATTCTGGAGGATTTGTTCCCCGATCTTATAACCAGTGTTTGGTATACACGTTGTTCGATCGAGCCGGAAATATCTGCACTGAAGATACAGTTCAGGAAGAGATAGTATTGTTAGAGACCACCATATAGCTAAACGATTAACCTGAACCGTTTGCTGCTAAATTCAAACAACTTCTTGACTAAGGAATTCGATCTGACACAGTGTCCAAAAGGCCGATATTTCTTCGTCTTTCTTTTAAGATCAACCGGGTATTCCTACCAATTCGCCATCTTCTGGTTAGTTCTACCACGAGAATATACAATGCGGTCTTCTCACTGATTCTGTTTAAAACATTCCGGATTCCAACACCATGTATGAAACCACCGGTACACTAGTCAGTCAAATCCAATATTAGTTATAAATACTGATGTAGTTGCGTAGCATCCTACGTAAGGAGGACTGAGTACCAGTTGAGAATCCAAGTCAGTGAATATATCTCACAATCAGTTC
>JTDE01008684.1:0-19295 GCA_014338405.1 Paragonimus skrjabini miyazakii | reverse complement strand
TCCACTGGTGACTGGTTTGGGCGTTGAGCTGTTGTCTCATAGTTTCACTGGTTGTGTGCGGTCTGCAAGATATGAAGCAAACCAGCTGAGCAATGGATCACGTGTACCGAAAGATGCCATTTTGATCCAAAGACGCCTATGAGACACACGATCAAAAGCTTTTTGCATGTCCAAAAGTATAATAATTGCATTCCCTGAATCCGCAGATTTTGTAACAGGATTAAAGAACTCCAGCTGGCACGTCATGCACGAACGTTTGCTGAGGAACTCATGCTGGAATTGGTTTATGAGCTTTTGTGATAATAAGAATTCAACCTTACGACATTTTATTATCCTTTCCAACACTCTAGAACAAATTGAAGTGTGGTTAATGGGACGACAATTGTTGATGTGTTGTCGCGAGCCACCTTTATAACGGGTCTGAATTATAGAAATTTTCTATTGGACAGGGAAGGAGCCTAATGTTAGAGAACGTGTATAAATATTAGGCAAAAGGAGAGGAATGTCATTCCTCCCGTGTTTGAGAGCAACAGAATGAATACCCTCTGGACCAGGAAGATAAGAAGGTTTGATAGTAGTTAACTGAGAGCGTATTTTTGCTGCTTCAATGGAAACGTGACTTGGGAACGTATTTGTTTTTACAGGGAAAGGTGGAGGCAATATATTTCCTTGAATGTTGAAGGGAGCAGCAAAATATGAATTGAAGACCTCGCAGATTGTTACAGGATCATCTACTGTGATTTTGTTCTGTAGTGTAATTATTGAGATGATAGGGTCTCTTGTACTGTTCCTGCATTTTAACTCAAAGCTCTTCTCTCTACTGTTAAGCGCACGTTTTTCCCCATTTAGATGGAGTCTTTTGGTTCTATTTTCTATAGTGTCAAAAATTTTATGTATTTGAATAATAAGTGAGAAATCACGTATTTTTCGGTGCCGTGATTTGAGACTTTTGAGCTTGCATTGCTCCTTCCGAGCGAGATTCCTGCCTTTACCACACACATTACGGCGTTTTGATCTTTCCGGGGCTAAGATATTCATGCAAAACCTGAAGTGTTCATTAAATATTTCGGTTGCAATACTAGGGTCAGAGGTCAGAAAGTATGTGTTCCACACCAAGGACCCCAACAGAGTGACAAACATGTTCCAGTCGATTAATTTCATTTGACGATAGCATATCATGTTCGACATTTTTACAGCTTTTAGGTCAAACATGTGAACTGTCCTAGGACGGATACTGTAGCAGAGGAGATACCAGTTGTAAAAATGAGATCTAAAGTGTGGTATAGTCCGATAGGTGCTGAAACGTGTTGGCGCCAACCATTTATTTGGGCTCTGCCTGATTTGCAGGGGCTGTGGAAGAGGTCCAAGAGATATTGGGCATATTGAAATCTCCACAAATTATTTTGTGCTGTGTGGGCAATGTTGATAGATAATTCAGTCCATTAATAAGGTTAGTCATGTCGTCACGAGTGGCGTTAGGTGGTCTGTAGACGCATCCTAAGAGTAGTTCACAGGATTCAGTTGACATTGACAGCCACAATAAGTCATCAATTCTATCAAGACACGGCTCGTCGAGTATGGTTGCAGAATACTGTTCCCTCAAGTAAGTTAGAAATCCACCTCCAAATCCTGCGCCGCGATTTTTACGGAACACATGATAACCCAAAACACTTAGTTGTGTGTTTGAAGTTCTAGGGGTAAACCAAGCTTCATTAACTATAATAATGTGAATACTATATGAGAAGGTGAAATATTTTAATATATGCACCTTATTGACTAGTGAGCGTGCATTCAAAAGCAACATATTTAGTGCATTTTCCTAATTCGACATCACTTTTAGACCTTCAAATATATCCAAAACGGGAGGGTCTTTATGATTGAAAGATTTTGGTGACGTTGCTTGTTCTGATACGGTCATAGTGAGTGCACCGATGATTAATGTAGTGTCGCCTGCGTCTGACTGCATCGCAGAAAGTGTTGGAAATTTGTCAGTAAGGTGTGGTGGGGCAGCGGGGATATGGGAGGTGGACTGGGCAGGGGAGGTTTGAACGGTGTGTGACGCACTAAAAAAGGGTAAGGCTGAAATGGGTTGGTCATATCTACATGCACGTTGTCAGCGAAGGGACCACGGGTTGCATTTAGATGAGCATTAATATTGTGGGGCTGGTCCTATCAAAAGGGGCGTTGAGTATGGGATAAGCAACTCTGTTGGAAATAGTAGAGTTCTGGTTAAGTCTTGCTTCAAACGGTGTATCACATGAGAGATTGCTATTGTTAGGAAAAGGCCGATGATTAGGGGTTTGTAATAGATACATCCGTTTTGTTATTTCCGTTGTCGGAGTGTTGAGCAACGTGCTTGTGCTCTCTTTGTTATCCATCTTGGGAGATAAGATTCTCCTTTAGAGAATCGAATACAACATAGTTTGTTTTTAGTTTGGCAAGTTCAGCTTCCAGTTTAGATACCTTACCAAATAACTCCGCCAATACCTTGTCCAGGGGGAATAGAACAGCTCTTAGTTAGAGGGGTACTGGCGGGAACCGCCAGTTTAACTTCGCCCCCCTTAAAGGCAAAATCTTTGGAAGGGCCTTCGTAAGTTTTGGGCCTAGAACATTTGCCCGTAGGTCGTTCAATATCTATCTTAGGGCTAGAACAAGTGGTTTTGATACCAGTCAATCTTGTTTGACGACCGGTTTTGGTCATCATAATTTGTTATATAAAGATATCTTTCAGACAGACGTGGACGTAGATAAAATGTAAGCGAACTGAAGGTATAAAAGTTGTCAAAAATAACAATTATATGAGAAACCTCAAATTAAATATTTACGCAGTAATTATTTGCCCTTTTCAAATCGTGCAGTTTTGTTTGATTTCTTGAGCAGCGAAACGTTGTGGATTATGTTTAGTGAGTTTGAATGCCCAGTTAGGTTCATCATTTTGACTAGAATGTTGTATGTGGGCATGAAGGCGAAGGTCAAATCGTGTGGATCGAAAGCTGGTAGTTTTGACACTGTCACATGCTTGAAGCACGGTTGTGTCCCGCCTCCAATCCCGCTTAATTCAAATTTGCCCTCAATGCTGACAGTTGCGCTTAGGAACTCGTGAGATGGTATTGCGATTACATACCTCACGGATCGCCGCTTCCTGGCTAGTCGACGTTTCAACCCTCTAACCCGTCTAGGTATTTCAACGACGCACATGCTTTTGTTCACAAATGATAGTACGCTATTTGCACACACCGAAGATGAGTTTCAACAACTGGTCGCAGCTTCCGTGACCATGGCATCCAAAGTTGGTTTGAATATCTACATAAGAAAGCCATTTTTTTCTTCCAGCATTCTCTGGGAGTGTGTTGTGTTATGACCTAAAATCTGCACCATGGAGACGATGATGACAACTGCGCAAATCGCCGTTACTTCAGTTGCAGTCCGTCGATGTGTTCGTGGACCGTCAGTTGCGAGGTCATGTGATGAAGGCTAGCGCTGACTTCGGATGTTTTTAAAGTCGTGTCCGAAAGAAACACAGCTTGACGAAGGCCATTATATCGTTTACTTCGAGGAACAATATACATATTTTCGTACAAGGGGAGAACGAACGGTGACACCAAAATTAAACAGCAAATATGTAGAAGGGTGAATGCGAAAGTAAACTGTCTGTCAAATGTGGGACGCTGCATAGTTAGCAACACTGAACAGTTGACAAGCCCTCTCACAAGAATAGCGAGCGTTGATAATCCAGTCACCGAATGAAGTTATTTGTGCTGTATATAACAAACGGGTTTTGGAATAAAGAATAAAGATACGCGAAGAATAAGTATAAGAGAAAGTAAGGTAAACGGTCAGTCTAACAAAATCAAAAAGCTCTTCAGAGCACGAAACTGCCATCACAGTCAAGGCTCACGCATCGGGACAAAAAGCTGTCCTTCATAGTGAGAAAACTTTCAGAGAGATGGCAACAGTTAACACCAGGTTCCTCGCATAAATGCGTCGTAGGATTTTAGGGAACCTAGAACAGTCAATAGGCATGAATCCGTGGCTGCGCAGGAGGACAGTTTCAGTCGAAAAATTGGGCTATTTGAAGAGAAAAATATAATACCGCGAAAAGAGACGATCACAGTTGAATGAGAAACAGAGTTCACATCACAGCCCAACACATGAAGGACCGATTGAATGGCGGCATTATGAGAGTCTGTTCCTTACTTCACAATCTTGTTTGTCCAGGTAAGTTGACTTCGGTAGTCATCCACTACACCGACGTCAAGCACTACAGCATCGCCGTCACGAACCACAATCACATCGGGTTTGATGAACGAGCTCGCCATTGGTACTTGCAACTCCTCGAGGACTGTATAGCCCAAGTTGCGCAGTCGCTCCGCCAGGTATTTGACCACACGGTTGTGTCGAGCACAACGTACGTCATGGGTGATCCAGCATGATTGTAAAATATGAGCAGGGCTTTCCGGTTGACCGCAGTTGCCACGACAGAGAATTTAGTGGTCACTTCGGCCACCTCGTGAATTTCGGACCTTAGTCCGCAAGAGACTACATCCGAGCTGAATGGCACGAATAAAGATTCTGAGGAAGATGCGGTCTGGATTGGGCAGTCAACGATTCGAGAGTGGAGAGCGTGAAACTTCCTGAAAACAACGGCCGTCTAGCGAATAGTAGGGTTTATCCACCCATGCTGTGTGGGCTTCCTCGTTGTTCGTCACCACTACACTCTGAACGCGTACCGAGACATTCACTTCCCACAGGAGTAGGCCAAACAAACTATGTTTGACCACATTCCGCTGAACTGGACATTGACTGCAGAGAATCTCCCCACTCGAGATTTGTGCCAGATGGCAATAGTGGCTGACAAACTCGGGATGCCCAAACCGCTCAAACGAATTGGAGTGTGGATGTAGCTGATTGGTGGGGATTTAGGAGGGCGGAGCCATTGCCGACCAAACTGGGGAACTTTACAGTCCATAGCTTTGATCGTGTTACGGTAGACTCGGCTCAACACTAATGAGTGATTCATCTTCGAGCCAGTGCATCAGCACCTCCGATAAAAGAAGCCGATTCTTGCTGAGACCAATTGGATCCGGCGGTTTTCATGGACATGAACTCCTCATGGTTGCGTTCGACGGGATGTGTACGCCTTATGTGTTGAGTGAGACCAATTTTGGTGTGGCAGCTGTGGTCACAGTTGGCACAGTCAAAGGTTGTGGCAGGCTGGGTGTCCACTTCTTGCTCTGGACCATTCCTGCATCGATGCATACGAGTATGCGCCGACAATCTGGCGTTCGATTTTCAAATCTGGCCACATTCTGAACAGGTGTACTTTGCTCGCTTATCCTGTTTACTTGTGATTGTCTGCACAGAGGTGCTGACAGTAATTTCATTGTCTTGATCGAGTTTGACCAGTACGTTAAAACCACGTAGAATGAATGGCACTTCATGGGGTTGCTGAACTGTTATTCAGTCAAGGTTTGGATCGAGACCGCCAAGTCAGCAACGCGAGGCGGCTTCAGCGATTCAGTAACTGATATACGGGTTCAAGGCAGAGACCCAAGGTCCCCGGATCCAGTCAGTTTTTCTTGCTCAGCGTCAAGCGGGCGTCTGCTAACCTGAAATGCAGTCATTGGAAGCAGGGTGTAGTACCACTCTTGCGGATTACAGTGGATAACAGAAACAATCATATAACTGGCACAATAAATTGTCTTGAAAATAAATGTCACGTGATGTTTTAAATCAGTGGAGGAAGACTGTTCCAAAGGTTAATAATCCTGTAAGAAAAGGTGGTTCAGCGCGCCCATGACTGCTACAATTACTACCATTACTACCATACTATTACTTCACAAGTACTGTACTATATTGTACTATATTGATAACCTGATCTTTATCGCTACCTCGACGTGGTGGTCCGGCTTGTGCACTGTTTACATCCGGTGGGTTATGCTTACTAGGACTCCGGTCCTTCCAGGTGCAACTTTGTCAGACAGGCCAAAGGGGAGCAGTCAGACGAAAAGTAGTTACGCTCACAGGATTGTATGTCGTACTACTGACCGCGTAAGAGTGCTTAGGTAGAGAGGCACGATCCTATCAGCATATGGTAGAACTATTTCCATAGTTGCGACAGTGCCATCTTCTGTATCCGGTAAATATGCGTATGGCCTGGTGAAAACATTGTCATTTCCTGATTTACCCATTTCTCTTTCGTACAAATCCGTAAATTTTGAAGCAGCTGAACGAACCAAATTTTATAGGCCCTTGAGAAAGTAATATCAGGATATCGGGCATTTTATTCTCAAAATCCAGTCTATAACAGTTCGGTGTAATTTCGAAGATTAATTACAAAGCCAGCCTCGTGACCGTCTGATCGCTGGGACAAATATGCATGATCTGCAACAGAAGCGTCAGCTGCTTCCGACTTCCACATTCCAGTCATCTAGAACATCATGCAAACAGCATACGGACGTCTAGACTGCTGTGAGAAGCGAACCGATGATTTTATACAGCAATGTGAGAAGATCAAAAGATCAATAAAGACGGCGGTCCGAACAGAAAAATGTTCGAAATACAACGGGTACTAATCAACCTGGACCTGATTCAAATGCTACCCGACAGTGAAACAGCTGTAAGTCATGTAGTAGCCAACCTTCTCGATTATCTTGTCGAGTTCGAATCTCCAAGGGTACGGTAAAATCTGCCACACACCATCCATGTGCCACAGTTAAAAGCCCACTTTTACACATTCCAGTTGCGACAATTGTGGCTTTAGTTCCCACTTTCGTTCCATTGTTCTTGCTGTCAATTCTGCCCTTCCAACAAGTCATATTGAGCGAACACAGCACGTTAATGATGACATAGAACATTCTTTTATTGGGGACACAGGTAGCATTGAATCGTTCGTGTCAATTGACTTCGTAGTGCTTGTAGACGGTATTATAGAACCTTCTTAAGTTTCCGCCAAATATATAACTGGAAATGCTTTAACAATTGTTGGTTCGTGTGAAATCACTTTCTGACTCTCAATCTAGTGTCAACAATCGCCACGTCTTGTTTATTGATCGTGGGCCATCGACTGTTGGTTTGAAAACTATGAAACAGATGGACGTTTTTGCTCCGTTGCTTTCGGATGTACGTATATCAAAAATGCGCACTTTGCTTTTTCATTGTCCAAAAGCCTCTGGTGTTATACGCATCAAACTCATTTCGTTAAAACTCAAAGACAATCCGATGTTTACAAAGCGACGAAGTTTTTTGGGTCACATGAGCCCGTCAGAATTGCAATTCATCAACTTATGAGAGAACGATATTGATACGTCTGCAGATTCCTCTTGACGAGGCTTCCAGTCCCCTGACAACCATCAGTGCCCCTTTTGGATTGTTCAAGTATAAATTGTTGTCCTTCAGTCTGAATGTATCGCATTCTAAACTTTAGGTTGTCAAGAGCAACACTACTGCCAATCTAAGGCGTGTTTCTATTCACGAGTATCAAATTATTGTGCATGCACCAAGCACACCTGTCCATTATGAACGACTGTATACACTGCTCGAACGTTTTATTCTTCAATCGTTGTTATTAACTCTTCCAAATGCATTTTTGGCGCGTCCAATTTCTCATGTGTAGTATTTCTCGTTGATAAGAATGGTTATTGTTCTGATCTTGATCGTAGTTCTCTTCGATTTAGGGCATCCACTCCAAAGACTTTCGATGCGTTCCGCCCTTTAATGGGTTATCTTCAGTATTACTCTCGATTCATTCCTAATCTCACCGATAGGGCAAAACATTTATTCGATCTTCTTCCTCAAAATAATTTTGTTTGGTCTGGCTTACATGAACGAACTTTCTGTTGAACATTTTCTTCCGATGAGGTACGACGTACGTTCACTCAGAAGTTATCATCAACATTGATCACTGATACGTTCCCAACGGGTATTGAAGCTGAGCTAGGACAATAGGCTCATCTTGTTATTTGCACTTCTATGCGCCCCAGTTCAGCAGAGCTTGAATGTGCGAAACCACGAAAGGAAATATTGGCGGTTCATTGAGCAATCACCAGACTTCACAAATGCTTGCTCGGTATTCCTCTCATTATGGTTGCTAATCGTGAAGCTCCAACTTTCATTAATAACCCTAACAAACCCCTTGCTGATTCGTCTGTAGCAGTGGTCCAGAAATGGGATGGTGTTTTGTATGCGCGCTCTTATGACGAAAAATTCATTTCTTCCTGAGGATTACTTTGTCCCGCAACCTGACTCTGGAGAGGGTGGTGACAACGCCACTTCCAGATTGTCACACATGTTTGATTCGTGACACCCAAAAATACTACCACGCAACCTTTACTTTACTACGTAATGATTGAAACTGCGGTATCTAACAAGCAGTTCTTGAATTATACACACATCGAGACGAACTATCCGCTATCTCCGATGGATTAATAATAATGTATATTTATCACCGCATTTGTGAGACGCGTTGCGACGTGAGTTATCATGGCAGATTATTACAGGTGGTACAACGCCACAAATAGTTATATAGTAAGACAAGCATGATATCTGTCGGCAAAAGAAAACGTAATGGGAAAGAAAAAAGTTGCAGTTTGCAAACGTTTGATGCACGCAGCAGAAAAGAAGATTGTTCACTTGTTTCACAGATTCAGCCCAAAAGGTGAGCTGTTACATTGATTTTACTTTTATAAGGCTATGTAGGAGAGAATTTTTCAACTATTTCAAGGTCCCTCCGGCTGATACATGCAAATGCATCTTCGAAGGATTTCGCCTCCAGCAGCAACTATGACAAACCCAATTTGTACCCACCGTCCTCTCCCAGAAGCCCACCGGGGTCCCTAGGAGACTAGACAGGGTGTGCCATTTGGGATGATTACCACGTGATAATCAAAACTTTTTACGAATTTTTGACGTCGGTCTGCTTTATAGGGTCAATGTTTAGGCTAGAATCCATATTACATAGCACACGAGGGTTACCCATGGTTAACGAGGAGGGGCTGAGGCAGGGGTACAGCACAATATGTAAATTGGGGTTTTAATGCGATTATGCAAGGCAAATGGGGGAGGTTTTATTTCACAGTTTTCAGCGTTTGTATGCTAGTCATGTGAACCGTCAGTGCTAGCTACCATTAATTATAGTCTGATGGCTTACCAGAGCGAATAGGTTATTAAAAATGCACATAATATATGCGGTAAAACTGTATATGTGAATTATAGTCCTGTTTTTCTTTGTGTTTGTTCCAAGTACAGCCTTATATAAGTTCATTTTGTTGAATTTGCTATAAGCTTCAATTCTGTCCGACATTCTGAACAATGCGTGCGCAGTGGCGCACATGAATAAAATGATGCGGTTTCGTGTATAGACAGTGAATCAAACGCTAAATGGGGTGTAAGTAAACGGTGGAAACGCACTAAACAGTTCCAGGTGAGCTGTTCTAAATGGGAGTCTGTTAGTACGGACGGGTATGGAAGTTACATGCAACTGAAGGCTAAATGTTCCCCGGACAACAGTCAAAAAGGGCATCAGAAGATACACAACGCTTGATGATAGAAACTATGTCTGATGATATAAGATAGCTTTCCAAGCCCGTTTTAAAACGCTGAATGTCGTTACTGGCTACGATTTAATTCAGAATCCTATTCCAAACATAGGATTATTATACAGTAAAGAAGTTGGCGCGTATCCGTTCGCAGCTAGCAGAGTTGGCAAAGTGGAACCTTTATTTCTTAGATTATATAGAGATCTGTGTTGCAAATGAACGGCGAACGCTGTATTGACGTCGTCCGGGCGTACCAGTTTATACAGAAGTGTAAGGTTCAACCCTGGTCTTTGTAACCGAAGTGGTTCATTACTAAGTGTTTGACGGCGCTCTCGATAGGTGAGTTGGCATGAATATCCTAATAAGCTTTTGGTAAACAATCGTTGAAGATTGTCTGACACAAACCCATGGGATTTGCGTAGATGGCAGTAAATGAAGGTGCAGTACACAAGTTGAGGTCGAGCACACGATTTGTAAGCAGCCAGCTTTGCATCCAGTAGACGCAATGTCTTTTTGATACAACCTATTGTTCTTCCAGTTTTTGCTACCTGAAAACGTACTTGTTTGGAGAAATTCATGGAGTTTGAATACCATATTGCCAGATTTCTAACGGGTGTGGCGGTGGCACTAACATGACTAACTAGCGAGACAGAACCATTTGGTATTTGACAATCATAAGTGACAGTGTTCGACTTGTTTGCTGAGAACGTCATGAGCTATATTTTGCGGCGCGACTCCAATGATGCTATGTCCTGTAGTATATTCTGTAGAGAGTGGGCCAGGTTGCTGGGCTGTCGGAATGCGTGGACGATTTCGATATCTTCAGCGAACAAAAATGGTTTGTCACGTTTAACAACGGCGCATACGTCACTTATATACAAAAGAAAAATCAACGGTCACAGAACATTTCTTTGAGTCATCCCACTGGATACTGGCTTCGGTGTTGAGCGGTGCTCTTCCGTTTTTCAGTTTGGGTCCGGCCTTCAAGAAATCCAGCTGTACAAGGGGTCTTGTATGCCAAAAGAGGCTATTATAATCAACGGGCGTTTATGGGGTACATGAACAAAAGCTTTTACATATCTGGAAGTATGATAGTTACCGCATTGCCTGCGTCGGCGGACATCAGTATATGGTTTTAGAATTCAAACTGACATCTCATGCAAGAGCGATTTCTAAACAAACCATGCTGCGAAAGGTTTATAGGCTTTTGTGACTTTAGGAATTCGGTAATGGCGGCTTTTATTATCCTTTCAAAAATTCTTTAGCAGATTGATGTGCGGTTGATTGAACGATAGTTATTAACTTCCTGTCTTGGACCACCTGTGTAATGAGGTATAAGAATTGACTTTCCACTGGAAAGGGAAGGTACTGGATAAACGTGATATTGTGGATGAATTTAGTAAAACGGTGGGTATATCCTCACCTCATCGATTGGTAGAAACTGGTGGGATATCATAAGGTCCGGGATGGATTGTGGGTTTAATAATGGCTAATTGTGAACGGATACTCCTAACATTGATCGAAACATTACACAAACCTCTGGTTGTTCCCACCCGAGTAGTAACAGGTTACACCGCGTTTCGCATGCTAAACGCAGCAGCAAAATGTGGACTGGAGATTTCACATATTTCAACAGGACCACCGACAACCGTTTTATCTTTGAGAGTTATGACTTTTATGGAGGGTTCCCTATTGAAATTTCCTCGTCTCGTCAGTTATATTAGTTTCCTTTCTGCCGGCTACCTAGCACAAGCCTTTTTTCGTTTACATAGCGCACTAGCGTTCTATGTTCTGTGTTTTCAAGCACACTGCCTATCTGCGTTACCAGGGAGAAACCTAATGTTCTGTGCATCAACCCAAGTATTTTAATCCAGCCAGTTCTTTTTACCAAAAGAATTCCACCTTGCACATTTAAACTGACGCGTTTTAACTTCATGGGGACGATAGAGTTGTCATTCCACCACATCACGACCCGCTGCACTAGTTGATTTACACTCCGGTCATTTGGGAATTGAAAGATGAAATCCTTGGTTCGTCTGATTTTCTGACGGTCAGAATTGAACGCTGATCTGTGTGACATTTCTAAAGGTTGCGCTCAGCGTTCACACAAAGCGCAGTCGTGACCATCAAAATGGGCACCCTGGAGAGCGAACCGTGCGGCCTGTCAACCCATACATGCTGACTATTGTGGTCCAGTCTTGGATAAATACTACGCTTTGATTCATAGTCACCTTGACGGGAAATATATTTGACGCCGTCAGCAAATGCGGACTTGTTTCTGATTGCATTGCAGAAAACTTACAGTCGGGAAGAATTACCATGTTTGTTGGTAACTCTCAATGATACCCATTTTACTGCGCAGAGGTTTGAAGACTGGCTGAAGAAAGTAGGATGTCAACACCCGCCCAATTTACCATGAAAATCTCAATCACATGGTGCCGCCGAGAAGGCTGTGCATATTCTGAAAATTGTGATCAAACCCATCAACTCGTCTGATTGTGAAGAGGTGGAGAATAGTGCAGATAAATTCCTGATGCAGTTTCGAACTTCTGACCCTGCAGTAACTAATAGCAGTCCAGCTAGGCAGTTCAAAAACCGTATTCTTTAACCAAACATGCCTAGTTTAGGATCAGCTTATTTTGCGCACTATCGTGGTGATGTACTTCCATCATCTTGAGGAATTGGGCTCAATACCCTGGGTACTCGAATTTGTCGCATGGTTGATCTTGATGATGGATCTGTCCGTCGTAGTCGCACCGGTCAACTTGTCTACAATCTATCTGTTTCGACTCCTGCAGCCCCTGTTACTAGTACCCATGTACTTGAGCCCATTTCAGGTCCAAGTCTCTCGGTTGAAGATACTGTTGGGAGCGAACCACCACAGTTACATTTGTCTGAACGTAACAGAAATAAACAATGCAGAAACTACAACAATCCTGATTCTCATTCAAACTCTGTTGGATGTGTTGATTGCCGCCAAACATATTACTCATTACTGTTATTTTGGCACATTGCTGACAATAAGACGTACAATTACGCTCGAGAAATACATACTCAACTTACGTAGTTCGAGTGTTATTACGACTGCGTCGGAATTAGCTTCGGGGTTCAGCCACGTTAACTGGTTCGTTTCTGTATTTCTAGAACCGCGACATTCTTCGATCGTCTTTGCCAGAAGAAATAGACGTGAATGTAGAGAAGACCTCGGGAAACAATAACTATGACCACAGTGTGTACGATGGACGGCGGTGGGTTTGGATTGGGTTTTGCCGGGTTGTTCGAGGAGACTTTCTGCGAGCGGCACATCACTGTTTGTGCGTGCGTCAGCGATCATAAGTAGCACCCGACCAACACACTTGACGTCGCAAGTTTCAGCTCGTGAGTAGCCATCAAATTCTGCATTTCTGGAAGATGGCTGGTAGTAGTTATGTACGGAATGTTTGACTCCCATTTGTGCCGGGGGAGATGTTGGAAGGGGCATTGCGTGGCTTTGTGCTACCGATATTACAAGTGTCTAATGCAACGGTCCATAAACGCTTTTTGTTTCGTGAAGGTGACCCCATCAGAATTCTCCGATTCCGAATTCTTGGAAGAGAATTTTAGACACTAAATTTTAGCCGGCTATGGGGCGGGAAACACGAAAGCGTGACTATGGGCGCTCGCTTCGTTCTGACTACTTGTGCTTGAAAGACTGTTAATTGAACTGCTATCTGAAGAAACAACGTACCCGCATTACACTACTGAGAAAACAATACCAGAACAGCGACTACAAGCTTAGCCGTCAATTGTGAATTTTTGTCGGCCTTGGACTCGGTTTTAATCCTCTGATCACGCCACTGCCACTCTTGCAGAAGGAAGCCATGAGACAAGCTTTTTGGGCTTGCGTTGGCAAATTTCAAGGTCAGTGGTTTGTCAATCGCTCACTCGGAGCTGAACACAGCAAATAACGTCACTCACAGACCATATGACATTTTGTTTGACTGACGCGTAGCCCGCTTGCAAGCGCTAAGTTTGTGGCATTCATGGAAGAGAAGATGCCATGATTTATTTAGCTACCTCAGTTGGAAATGCTGTGAGAGTTTGGTACCGTAAAATGGCGATTTCTTTTTTGAAAGCTTCCTCTTTTACTTTTTTCGTAGCCTATTATGTGCGTGCACTTGAGAGAACAGCTTACCCCTTAACGGTTGCAACAGTGATAGCAGTGGTTGGGTACTCAGTTGTGGACTACGATTCCAAATTAATTCCGGATCAAGTCTGTTGGTATTCATCTAGCCTGATCCCGATGAAAGAAATGAAAGAGAACAAGGAGTTCAGAAGGGTCCCTCGTTTGCAGTTAGAGGTTTCCTGGATGGTTTACCTCTCGTGGTCCGCATGGCCCGACAGAGGCAGAGCAATACTTTGCCCGTTCTTACCCCTGCAGCTCATTCAGACAAAAGGGACAACTGAAGAAGTCAGGCACTTGTACTGGTCTTCGTAGTGTCCGGCACCATGACACTATTGCCACTCCTGATAACGACAGCATAACGTGTTGTTTTGCTCGAATACCTCGCATCCGTAGGGGCTGTAAATGCTCATTGACTTGGAGAATATCTGGCGAATTTCACGTCTGACATGGATTGAGGCCGAAAGAACCAAACAACAGAGAATAAACAGTGAGCCTTTTGTATTTCTAATTATGGATGATATGGATAGTAAATCACCACTAATGTTAATCCCACACGTCTATTGCCTGGTGAATCAACGCTTAGTCTGCTCGCGACGTATTTCTATGGACTGGATCAAGAATAGACGTGTCTGTAATCAACGAGCGTTCATGAATTCTGAGCCCTCTGAGAGACCGATTCAAATCCAAGTCGTACTTGCGGGTTTCTTATTACTAGAGTGCTGGGGTGCAACAAAATTAGTATAAGTTAAGTAGAAGAATACTTAGGCAAACCACGATATTCAATCCACCAAATATACAAGTTCCGAGACTAACGGTTCACGTTAATATGGTCAAATGCAACAGTCGCCTAATGGCAGAGCGATCAGAAGCAAATGAAACTGGGGTACATATAAACAAAGGAAATAAGGAAAAAGAACTATGCAAGAACAAGTTTTCATGAGTGAAAGATATCAAGATTTAATAATACATTAATATTAACGTTTGTGAGAGAAGTTATTTGTCGTGCGCGTAACTTGAATGGTCGTGCCCATCTTTACTAGGAAGGCTTGCAAACTCTACCAAGAAAATTTTCAGTGTAAGAAGAGGGAACAGCGAGAAGAGCATAAATGAGAACAACGAACCAGTTCACCCATTTTCCGTCAAACACACGACAGTCATTATCTAACGCGGGGAGCTACTTCAACAATTATTACAACACTTAATGAGTTACTGCGTTGTTTTCCCGTGGATAACGGTATCTATATTTATTATCTGCTTCGCAAGGCACCAATAGGGCAGAACTATGAGACGACAACGAAAACAAGAAGACATGGATCAAATTGTGAATTGTCTGCTCTTTTAGGACGAAGGTTATTAAAGCTCTTTTGGCAAATGGAGTATGCTGAGTTGATACGCGAACGGTCGCATCGATCGATGGAACACGACTGTAGCCAAATGAAGAGGTCGGCTTCCATTCCATGATGATATGGCTCGTAAATTAGAACCCAGTGGTTCACTCGGCTAAACGCTCTGACGACGTCGATATTAACAACAACAACAGTACTTTGATGGGTTGATTTCGTTCACTGTTCATTGGATAACAGCAGATGAACCATGCAAGAAAGGCTATTTCCAAATCCATGTTGTGTACCAGCAAAATGGCTTCAAAGAGATAACTAATCGCAGAACGAGCCACATGCCAATGCCTCCAAAACTTCGACCGGGAGAATGGCATAGTTACTGGAAAATTATGCTCACCACCCTTGAAGACAGCAGAAATATTAGCAGGCTTCCAACTGCTGAGCATCAGGTCACTTGAGACAGACAGCCACATTAATGAGTTGAGGGGCTTAGCAAGCTGGTCGGAGGCTTTACTCAATGCTTTGGACGGAGTGCAGTTAGAACCAGGAAGGTGACCCTAAATACACAAGAGCGTAGTTACGATCAGTCTCCACAGTGCTAATGCCGTATGCTAGATAGGCACTTCAAATCCAAGAGACCAGAGTTGCCCGAGCTAAAGTTTCACTATAAACGTCCGCCAAAACACTCGCGGATTCTGCATCAGACCTCGTAGGTCTTGCAGAGCTCGAGCGCTGTGGAACTGCAGCCTCTGCTTTGCCATTTGACAATGTAAATCGAAGCAGGCTTCCCAGATCACTGACTAGTCGTGCGGTTGGCTGCCTTAGACGATGCAAATGATGCCTTCCTGTGAGCGTGGTGAGCCGATTTCTGGTTTGCCTAAAAACGCTCCGATCACTTTCGAACTGGGGCTTTCTGTAACGTGTCACGGATTTGGTTTTTCACGAATACACTCGAGAGTTCTACTCCGAAGCTGACCGAGTGAGTTTTGTGCTTCCGACCAGTGAGTGGTGTAGACTCTTTAACGGAATTGTAAAAAACGTCTGACGACGCAGAGCATGGTACATAAACCGAACAAAAGTCAAATTCGTCCAAAGCCTGAGCTGCCAACCAACAGGGCGGTGCGTCTAAATTTATCTTTCGGTAATTTGTACGGTTGATGGTAAATCAGTTGACTGAGCAAGTGCCACAGCTAGAATCAAATGAAATAACTGCATAATTGCCTACTTCTAGAAGGCAGTGGTTTCGGTGGTATCTACTACCAGGTTCCCAGCGACGAAGTCGTAGTCAAGGCACAAGGGATCATTATCATCTCGCTGGCATGTGCAATCTGAATATCCGATCGACTTAACCCAGTGTCTCCACCAATCTGAAGAGAGATTTCGCCTTGGAAAATTCGAAACCCACATACGGGAAGGCATGGAAGTCTAGTTCATAGGGGTCGTCCACCAGAAGGATGTAGAAGCAGTAATAATTTCTGAACCCGTTGAAACGAGTTCACCCCACGGATCATCAGCAGACGGAAGTCTACGCAGCACTTTAACTAACCAAAGATCACCATCAGTCAAGCAAACTGTCCTTCAAGTTGCTTATAGAAACATGGCAAGTTTCAAACTAACATTTAGCAATGTTTGAAGCAACTTACCCACACAGGGGGGGCTGTCACACCATCCCTAACCTACGTTTTATCAGCCTGCAACGACTACAATAAATATTATTTTTGATGACTGCATCCACTTGTACATTTCTGATGAGTTTTTTCAATTACTTTCGTTTTATTCGAACTATTCATTTTGTACTATCCATCCCGGAGCTAAAAACACAATTCGATCTGTGTCTCGCTGGCTTGACGTGCTTTCTCTGTTAACTGTATTTTCCAGGGTCGGTACTAATACACGTGGGTGAACGTGCCCAGTTCTTGTTTTTCACTGTCGACCGGTTTTCCATAATGAGAACAGACTGGGTATTATTCTGCCGGATTGGTTATAACAAGCCCGAGTCAACAGCACGCCATCGATTTCCTACTCAGCGTCAAGAACAGAAGCGGTTAGTTGACGTAATTACTTTAACCGCCCTGGACTTTTGAGAACAGCAGAAATCACGAAATTCAGCGAGATTGTTGGAAAAACTAAATGTACCTAACTAAACATACCTGACAAGACTAGTACCAATCTCGCTGGAGCAGGATGCGAGTCATTCTATTTTATTGCCAAATCCGCCAAAGGCATTATAGAGTGACCAGACCAAAAACAACTGTCGGATTTCACTTTCACACATTCTTCCGTGGAACTGTGAGGATGGAACGATACACCGCCAGAGATGAGACGGTATCTGTTTTATCGAAGACCGGTGACCACGTTTCCTGTCTTTATTCATTATCTTCTCGTTGATTCTTTTTCTTCTTGCACAAAACATTTTTGGGTAGTGATTGCTGACAATTTAAAAACCTGGAATGCTTTTGATCCCAGTGCATTGCAGATTGACCTCGACCGTATTAAAGGCTGGTCAGAAGACTGGAGTCTCCCACTAAACGACAGTAAGTGTACACATATATCGCTTGGAGGAGACTCAGGGAACCTATTCGTAATCCATGGTGCACAAAGTGTAACGGATATCAGGAAAGTTGACCTTAAAATGGACCTAGGGATTTGGCTTTCGACTAGTTTATCCTTTTCTTATCACCACCAGATGGCCGCCAAAAAGGAATTTGGAACTCTTGGGATGATAAAAGGAACCTTTCCCCGAATAGACAGGCATGCTTTTCAATTGCTCTACGGAGTCTATGTAAGACCATTGCTTGAGTATGCAAATCAAGTCGTATACATCGGCTTGAAGAAGGACATACACGCCATCGAGCGTGTCCAGCGAGTAGCCACCAAAATGGTCACTGGCTTGCGGTATTTCTCTTACGAGTCTCGTCTAGAAATTCTTGATCTTCATCCACTTGAATGTCGAAGACTCCGCGGCGACTTAGTCCTCAGGCACTTTATCTTCAGCACAGGACTCGTGCACCACCTCTTTACCACAGCAGTTGATAACAGTCGGAGAGGTCACGACAAGAAGCTCTATAAGCTTCGACCCCGGACCTTCCTTAGGCAACAGTTCTTCTCTTATAGGGTTATCAACCACTGGAACGACCTCCCATTAGATGTTGTTAGTTTTTCTTCTAGGGATCGCTTCAAAGCGTTACCAGATTCTCACTTACTTAAGAAGTTGTTAGATTAGTATTTTACTATGCTTTGCTAGATTATTATTTTACTCTGTTCTCGCTATTCCCTGTAACCCCCAAGAGCGTTGCTACATCCTGTTTTCAATGACTGCCTTTTAGGTCAACAGAACACTGCTGACATCGAAACGGACAAACTGACTGGATCCGGGTTACTTGGGCCTCCAACCTCGAAGCCGTGAAAAAAATCGCTGAAATCATTTTCAAGCCGCACGTAATTGGTAAACTTAAAGTATCTATGACTTCTTTGGAATGATTTTGGTTTTAAGTTACCGTGGTTATTACAATTTTGTGGCGCGTTAAAGTTCGTAAAATCTTACTAATCTGTTGCCGGAATCTTTTTTGTTTCAATATTCCAAAAGCGTAAGCAAGGATTGCGCTCAAGTTCAATAGCATAACAATTAACAAAAACTTCACGAAATTGTAAAACTGCGGTAACTCGGCAAAATTAATGTTTCAATGTAATGGAAGTGTAGTGACCAAGGCTTCTCTAAGGATCCCGGCTGCAACCGTGTTTTCCCGCTTGTTCATCCCGTACGTTTGTTCTGTACGTCTCAGAAGTGTAAAAATATCCTATAATAAAAATGCGGGTCTAACTAGGCAAGTTTCCTTCCGACAATAAAACCAGAATTCATAAACTTTCTACCAGTAAGTCGATTATATGTAGGTCACGTCTGAACCTACGTTATGGAGTGTCCCTAATAGCACACTTAGTCGGTCGACCGACTATCGAGTGACTAACGAGTGACTTAAGTTAGTCACCCAACAATTTCACGGATAATGCAATTTAGACTTCACTGTTTGTAACCTTGCGAACAAGACAAATGGGATGGATGTGGATTGCATGTTCAAAACTCAATTGCTGTTGGTTTATTTTTGTTTAGTCACACCATGTGACCATAATTTCGTGAGCGCGGCTTCAAATTAGTCGGCCATTTGCAATATGGGGTAGGGATGTGCAAATTGTGTAGAGAATTCTGGACGGTGGGTTTTCGTTCTTTTGATCAGCAGGATATTCTTGTTGATTTTA